>JAHZNE010002738.1:0-21537 GCA_027744055.1 Callyntrura sp. NNG-2020 | reverse complement strand
ATATATATATATATATATATATATATATATATATATATGTTTTGTAAATTAAACATAAAAAGTCATAAATTTTGATTACAACTTTTTGAAGTTCATTCGTAACTACCTGTACGATATTTTCCTATTATTCTTGCCGATCTTTCCTATATGATCTGATCACAGATCGACGTTTTTCAGGTCCGACGATTACCTTCTTCATTTCTTCCCATGTTTCCCCTGGTACTTTTCACAGGCACGCGTTTCCAACTAATCTACCTGACCATTCGACATATATACACACTCTTCACGATGTAATTCCAGCCGTGAAAGAAACGCAAAATCATTGCATAGAAACGTTACCTGGGCAATAAAAACTAATGCCTATGATCAATAATAAGCACCATAGGAAAAAATTGTTCAACCTTTATAACAATTAATTTTTATTTGTGCATCAGCATTTCCCTCATAAGTATTGCCGTGTTATTAGTCCATTTCATTACAGCCTGAGCCAGAACCATCAAGTCTAATACAAATTAATTGATCTTAAAACATCAACAGGAATCAGGGGTTTTACTCTTTTAGTCTCACAATACTAAGGGAATTATTATACGGTATGAAGACTAAAGAACGACGGTAGCCCATATTAAATACGTAAAGTATTTATGACAAAAGGTTAAATAAATGGTTCGTCCATTTCTCTATTCTATCCCCAATTGGATGACACTGTACATGCCATTGTTATTAGCCATTTGTTAGTCAGTAATCAATTGTTATACTTACAAGAAAACATATTTAACAACTAAACTGAACAAAAATGGGTTACATTAAAAGCAGATTCAGATCTCAATTCTATTGCCCTTGTATTTTTGTAGGCGCGTGTAAGCATTCAGGATTGCAAGTGTCACATTTGGAGTTAGAAACCCCGAATGTACTGTTGTTAGTGCAACTTTTTTAATGTAATTGCCCAATATGATTCCTTGTTAGCAGGAGATCCGTTGTAAACCTTGCTTACAACATTACGACGGGTCATCGAATCCGGGCATATTGATCCTTTTATGATATTGCATATAACTAGTTTAACACGCTAAACCAAACATGAACCAGCTGCATATCGCCACATTATGTGAAGGGCTAAATTTATTGGTAAAAATATTTTTGTCATAAACTGGGTACATATTATTTCTCTTCCGTCTACCTTCCAGCAAATTTTGATACAAATGTAAATACGAGTTCCGAAAAATGTGCCTTCTGGCTTTAGATTGATGAAAGTGACAATGAAAGTACGGATATAGGTTGTATATGTAGTTTCTAATAAATTGAGCTTACAAATAGACTCATGCAGATAAATTTTCAGTATACACGACTTTTGTAGCCGAATCCTTACATAGTGTTTAGATATGTATAACGGGGTACACACGTTGCTACTGTCTACCAGTTTAAGGATACTACATTACTATCAACTATTGGACTACTATAAAGTGTATCCATGGAAGAGTGAAAGTCCTATGTTAATAGCAGGTAAAGTACGATGAACGCATCAGTGCATGTTAGCTTTTACAAACGTGTACCTCATGCCAAAACCACACCTCTGGTTTTTACAGATTATTTTCCTCGACCAAAGTAGCTAAATAGGAAAAACCTGAAGTATTTTCATCAATTAATACGTACTTTCATCGTTTATAGGAAATAAAAATTTTGTTGAGAGCACTCTACACAGGTATTCTGAGTTTGTGTGAACAACTCTTTCGTTTACGTTCAATTGAGTTTTCACTGTGAAAGCAGAAGGATAAGCATATTGCGAGATAGAACACATTTATTAACCTTAAACATGCAATAGACTTAAAATGGTACAAAAATAGAAACACGTGCACCTTCCTACATCCCGTAAAACGTCTGAATGTTCCCTTGATTGCCAATTTTCTCAAGTTGGCTTATTAGTCAGTCAATTAATAACAATGAAACGATATGCAGATTTAATTAAAGCTAAATTATAAGACATTTAGACAGACAGTAATATAATAATTGGCCGTACTTGGCATTGCATTGCAGCNTCAATTAATAACAATGAAACGATATGCAGATTTAATTAAAGCTAAATTATAAGACATTTAGACAGACAGTAATATAATAATTGGCCGTACTTGGCATTGCATTGCAGCTTCTATATTTAGAGTAATAACCAAGACTGTAAGAATACCCAAGAAAAACATTTCTACTTCTTATTAGAATGTGTTGCTTGCTTGCTGACTTCAATGCCTTACAAAGAAAGACGTCTGTAGTTAAGTATGGCAAACTTTTCAATGAGTTGTTTTTTTACAGAAAGTTTATGCCTGCATAGCAAGATTATGCTTGTTTTGAAAGAAGTTTTTTAACTTTTTTTCTCGTTCTCCTTGCTATCTAAATTCGACGGTAATGGCCAAAATTGGATTTACCATCGGAAATTATATTGTAGTTCTGTTTGATGAACACTAAGTGACGGTATACCGTCAGTTTAGAACTGTAAAAGTAACCAATAGTATTTACACACAGAGGATTTTTCGAGCTATATGTGTGCACAGCACACCATATTATGCGGACGTACTTCAGTGCCGCCGAGCCGAGGAAAAAGCTCTTTCCAGAAAAGTATTTCTTCTCAACTCCAGTTAGGAAATGAGCATTATGAGTAAATTACCGAAAATGTTTCTGGAATACCCCAGAGGCCAACGATTCTACTCTGGCCCCCATTCATGTTGTTGGCAAAAACGTAAAAACATGTAAATTTTATTACACCAAACTAAGTGCATAGCTCCCTATCTATTTATACTACAACTCGATTATCTTCTTGGATAGTATGCACTAGAACACGAAGGATGCTTTGAGGGAAAGAGGGAGGGAGACCTCGGTTCAGGGTTACCCATATTAATTTTTGCTCTGGTGTAGGTACATCATTTATCATGACAGGACGTTTTACTCAGCACCTTAAGGTAGGGAAAGGAGTTCATTCCGACCCGTACCTGCATTTTTGGTACTTTAACAGGGACGCATCACTGCATCCTAATAAGTGGTTTATTTATCTACGTACGTATTATGTATATCGGCATTGAAACGTTCATTGTAAGTTGGGGCGGTGGTGGTACGGCTTCACCACTGGTTTTTCTCAGCATTTGCAAATGATGTCAGAAGACTTTTTTCGCCCTATAGCGCAAAGTACATCTTTGTACGTCCTAGTGGCAGTAGTGGTGGGGCAAAAGGTACTAACACTGTGTAAATCTCGCTGAGAAATGCAAAGCATTCCGGAGGATTTAGCAAGGGCAATACATCAAAAGAAATGCTTCTGCCCCACCGCACGTGAACAGAACACAACAACAAAAAAGATCTGCTTGAGACAGAGAAATTTGGAAAGTGTTCAGTTCCGATGCACAACCGTAAAACGATGTTTAATAGAGGAAGCTCTCATCACGACGATACCAAATTAAAATAGGTACATATAGCACACGACCGAAATGTGTGTCTATCATAAGCTATCAGATTTGTGTAAACTTTGATAATGAATTTTTACCGCGCGTTGTTCTTATTAAAACCAGGATGCCGCTAAACTACGGTGACGCCATTCAATATTTTTGTGCTGTCTTTTCCCTCGCTCCTCTCCCAAGCGCGGGCTCCCCTTCCTTTCTCTTACTTAACAAATAGAAGTTTAATGTCAGGCTGGAATTTATTGTAGCATGAACAAAACCTGAATATTTCTCCCCCTTGCAGAAGTGAAATATTTTGCCTCCTTTTCACAAAATCTACCAACTTGCCTAATGGAGTAAAAAATGAGACCATTGCGAAAATGAAGATGAGCAAAGAAAAAAAAAATAGGGAGCATGGCACGGAAGAAAAGGAAGAGGGGGAAAGAAAAGATGAAAACATGGGGGAATAACAAGTTTTCTAACTACCAGAATAACTTTCCATTGAGTACAAATACAAAACGCACACTTTTTGCACAGACATTCCTTCCCACTGCACGACATACAAGTAATATTCATTGTAGACGTGTAATGTACCATAATTTGTAGAGATATTAGAGTGGTGATGCCGCCGCCACATTACATACATTCTACATAAAAGTATATGTAGTCAAAATTCTGTATTGCAATGATGACGGCTTCGTCAGTGGGGGGAGAAGGAACGAGGGAAAAGTTATGGTTTATACTAGCGAGAGATACATTACATTGTTGACTGTGTTCATTCAGCTATTATTTATTTTCTTGGTAGACTTTCACAGCAATCACTAAAATTACTGAGCGAACTGAGAAGGAGCCTGGCTGGATTGACAAAAAGAAAGGGAAACGGAATTATATCTGCACTACATAAAAATCACTTTCATCCGTTCACTGAAAACGCCATTTCTCTCCCCATCTCTCTCTCTTTCCTCCGACCAAGTTTGGTATTTTGTCATTCTCCTTTGTAGCAACGAACAATGTAGCGCTGACTTTTGAAGTTTGGTGAGTCCTGAAATATTTTTCTCAGGCACAAAAATTCCCCCAGCTTCTTTCTCATAAACTCTGCTGGGAACATACCAAGGCACACATTATGCTTCTCTGGTCAATTTTACATTGTCTGCAGCAGCAATAAAATCGCACCAGTGGTATTCACGTAGGTACTTTTTGTATATTACCGCAAACGTTAAAAAATAATAAAACGTTGATGTCGGTATGATAACCCACTCCGTAACACGGAGGATGCGGCAGTGTCGTTACTATTTCTAAGGGAGTTTATAAGTAGGCAGTCTTTTGTTCCTTTTTGAAATAAAAAACAAATGATTCGCAATCATCATTAACTGCGCGTCTGTTTTCGTGTGTATAAAAGCGGAAGCGCAAAGATTATGATTACTTTCGCTGTTAAAATGTGTACGTAGTATAATATCCTGTTTCTTTTGACTGCACAAATTGGGATATCAATACGTGGACGATATTAGATTTCTTAGTATTGATGCCATTTCACTTCCTGGTGTTTGCAGTGTATTTGCATGCAAATGTAAAGTAAATAAGAGACTACGTAGAAATAGAGATTTACTTTGTGAGCGAAACCCGAAATTCTAGCTGAGTGATTAACTTTTTCCCAAAGAAGAAACTAATATGGCAGAGCAAGGATACGCGGCATATTTATCTTGTGTAACGCTGACGTCGACAATTTTGATTACATATTAAAATGAATATTAATTATTTTGAAGATCGCTTTTCTGTGGCTGGGAAAGGCACTCAGATTGTGAGCAGTGGACGTACCTACACGTAGCTTGTGCACAATTCCAGCCTTTTCCATTAAGTTGTACAAATTGAGTAAGTAGTGCTACGCAAACAAGGGAGAAATGGCTAATACATATACATTTAAAAAATTCTCACATGCCTGATGAAAATCTGAATAGATTGAGAGAGTTTTTTGCTCAAACATTTTTATTCATCTCAATGCAACAAAATCCTTGCTATTAATGTATACGGTTCCAGGAACCTTTCCATATTTTTTACAGGTAGCCAGCAGCCATGAAATTAATTGGAAACAGAGGTAGTGCAGTGGAATCGCTTGTACAAGAAAAATCTAATCGATGGAGTGAAATTGATGTTTTGGGCATATTATATGCATTTATGCAATCCAATCTAAAAAGAGGACTTCCCAAGATTTCTGTTCATACCGTTTCATGCCAGCTAGTATCGTCGTGGAGTGTCATGTGATGTGCCCTAAATTTCCATGAATGCATCTTTAATACCCTGTCCCCCGGTAAGCTCCGGTATCAGCGATTATGTGTACATTTTTTATCCATTTAGAGAGTCGCTGGCGACATTTGCTTTCCTTCGTAGCAGGTAAAAAATTCCGCGCGCTTGATGAGTTTCTTGAGCCATACTCCGGTTACTATAAATATAATATATCGCGTCTATAAAACCATTTGCTCAAATTAATGTACACTGACGCGTGTCTTAATTATATTCCCTGAAAGTTCCGAGTTGTTAACAAACGTACGTGTATGGATGTATGGACTTTATTATTTGCGTTAGTAATACATAATCTAATACATAACAAGGTATAATGCCAACGCCGTATCAATTTTACTCCTCTCTGCTGAAAATCCCAGCCTCGCTACGGTGCATAAGTTTCATTGTAATCACTTCAACGCTTCCTGTTTATTATTATTCGCATTTTGTTCATCCAGTACGTTTCATTTGTTTCACATGAGGACGTAGCGGGAAAATGCTGAAATGCATATCTGGAAAACATTATTGTTTTTCCTCTTCGGAGCTTTAATTTCAAATTTTCCCTTTCCCTTTCGAGACATCGACGAGTATCATTCGGGTAGTGCCATCAACCATCCCAGGGGCTCTCAGCCTTACTATACACTAGTATAGTGGTGGTGTTCTGTTTTATGGAAAAAAGAATGAATCATTGTACCGTATACCTACGTACTTACATTTATATAGTCAGTACAGGCATCATAAACGGTTTACTATCCATAAACAACACTTATGCGACAGGCTGCTGGGCGTTGGACGCAGCACAGTTTTTTGGAGCTAGGATCCTGCAACTGGTAAAGGTGATGGTGTAAAATTTCAGTTCTGCCATAAATTTATTTATAGTTTTGCACTCGTTTGTTCCATGTAGTAAATATTACTCCTTCTCCGACACCGGCCCGCTGCATCGAATTTCTGGAGAAACAAAATAGCGCACAGGACATCATATTTTGTGCACTAGTTGCAATTTTACATACTTTGACATCCGAACATAATTTACTCAAATTTGCTTTTGTTTATGTCTGTATGCTGTATGGTTCATCTTGAAAGTAAACTTTAAAAGTTTTTAACGGGAGCAACCAGGCGGTCGTCACTGGTGAATATTACTGAATTTATGAACCTTGTACTTGGAAAGTAGTCACCACAAATTGGACAAGTAATCGTGGTTTTCCAGGGGTACGCACTCGCTTTGTCGACGTACCTCGCTACTAAACCGCGTTGTATAATACATGGCCAAGGACAGACTTCCAAAAAGTAATAACGTACTAATCGTATGTTATACAAGGACTGTGAATACTTCGTTTGCCACTGATGCTAATACCAAAAAATATCTCGTCGGCTCCGGTTCGGCGTCCACTTGTGTATAAGTGTATGTATGGGAGTATCCCTGGGGTGGTGTAAATGAGGTATTTGATATTTTTATTGCTAAATCGAATGCTCTTAACACCTTTACATGGCAAGGCAAGTGTAGCAAATGTGTTTAGGGCCTAGTGACTTGGTTGGTGCCAGAGTCACTGAATTTGAGTCTCTTTTCGTTTATTTCTTTTTGAAGTACAAACTCAAGATAGAGACGTGTAAGCTACAACAACAGTGTGCATTGTGGGATTTCCGCACAAGAATTTACACAGACACACATTGGACCAGTTATAGTAGATTTGGTCCTTATATATGCCAAGTAGGGCGCAAAAACGTGATGGTTTCAACCCTCCATATCATCAGGGAATCAGAAAACTACTTTCAAGTTTCGCCTGCACCATTCTTCTCCCACTTTTACGAACATACCAATGACCACGACAATTACTGCAACATCCTGTACGGGACAATCAGTTGCTTGTCTGAATAAAGAGGCGGAGAATGCTGTTTAGTCATTATGGATAACATGAAGTCCGTTGCCGGGACTTAGCGTAATAACGCACTCGAGCACAAGTATTTTGAGACGTGCATGTAAGCACATTTCCAAGAACTACAGCAGCCATTTTCCTCTACACAATCATTATCCGCTTTACAACCTTGTGTGTATTGAGAGAGAGGCAGAAAGAGAGCAAGAGAGAGAGAGAGAGACAGAGAGAGCAGAGAGAAAGGGAAACGCTGCGAGGAAGCCATGCAAGAACAATCAACCATTGTGAAAGGAGTACATATCCCCAGTTCACACTACTTCCAGATTTCAGAGAAAGGCTACTGTGGTGGTGTGGTGTCTTTCTCTTCTTTATTCGTTTTATTCTCGTTTCCGTTTGTACGACACGAATTGCTTTCTTAGGGGCAAAATGCAAACTCCGTCATTAAAATAATAGTAAAAAGAGAGAAAAAATGAGAGCTTTCATCGTACACAGGAAATGGAGTACAGCCAGTCGTATATTACTTTGTCCACTTGGAAAACTTTCAATTATTATCCCCATCTTCAAGGCGAGTCTGACACACAGGTACATACAGAAAGAGCAGTGGTGCGCAATAAAAGAAAGTTGTACATCAACTTTCTCCGCATATTGGTATTTCTCCGTATTGGTTTTATTAACGTGTTATGACAAGAATATAGCCATGCCCCACCACCAAACAGGCACCAGGCAACAATGAAGTGTGGAGTAACGGAATTCCAATTTGTCATCACGAAGCTGCCGCACAAACAACCATCTCATATGAATCATAATAGCAACATGGGTGAAATCGGGAAGTTGTAAATCACCCTGGATGAAATGGTATCACTCAACATCAGATACAATCGCTACACAAGTAGTCAGTCAACTAGTTTTTCATCTGTGCAAATGTCCATTACTCTTATTCCAAAATTCCTCCCTCTCCTTCCCACTTTCTGCGTGGCGTAGTGATGACAGGGAACAGTACTTCTGGTAATGTTGCAACTGAGAGTGGAGACAGCACAACAACTCAGCTAAACCCAAAAAGGAAGAGTTGACAAACTATAGAATATTCTGTCCGCTAGCATCCATGCCGACACATAGTAAGTAATGTGAAAGCTTTAATTGTATTATTTCGTATCCCCAGAGATGAATTACGAGGGAAATGGACGACATGCGGTGCGTTACTTGATGTCGAAGCGTATATTCCTTCGTACATGTTTTCCCTTCGAATAACTACTAGCCACCGTGCTCCTCTGCCCTTTTAAGCATATTTTTCATATCGAGTTTTGGTCCGAGTTTAATGTGCGTGCAGTTTTTGAGATACTTTATACGTCTGACTTTAGCACGGATTAGCACGGTATGCTTTCGTATTATTCATAGTGGAGGGAATGTACGTAGTACGCGCACTAAATGACATGCCTACATATATAACGTATTGAACGTAATCGTATATAGGTAGTAACTGGAAATAAAAGGCAAAAGGCAACATGATAATAGGAAGGTATAATGCGAACCGTGGGCATCATCATTCTATTGTCAAAGGGGGGAAACACTGGCAAAACTAATCGCCTTGTTGTTGTTGTTGTTGTTATAATGGATCAAGATAAAAGCACATCTCCCTGTGTGGGTTTGTACCTACTACTGCGGAGGCGAGGAATACGAAAACCTTTGCAAGTACACGAAATTAATTAATTCGACATCTCAACGACTATCTGCTAGCTTGTTCCGCCATTATGCGATTAATATCGCCTCTAAATATTTACAAGACAGCAGGTGGCCTCGTTTTCTTTCTAAATAGTTCAAAAAATCACCCTTTCGTGTGTATATGTGCTCGTATGATTTCAACGAGTATTTTGATATGATGACGCAAATATAAATAAAAAATAAAACCCGGCAAGATGGGGATTGCGCATTTACAAAATGCATGTGTGTGTACTTCTCTATTTACTATTTGTGAACGGCGGTACTTTCAAAATAAATGTCGTTGGTGGCCAACAACGCTGAATTAGAATCAGGGAACGGACTCATCTTCTTTGCACTACTGTTGCTCGAGAATGCATGCTACATGGACATAACCATGACAAATAATGCTTGCCTCATTTCAGATTTAGGACATTAAAGAAAGCAATTTGCAAGGGAACGCCGTGTCTCTTCATTAAAATGAGAAAGAGAGAGAGAGAGAGAGAGAGAGAGAAAACGGACTCGTATGAGGAAAACGTACAAATAAATACATTATTCTTCCTGGCCACACCATCAATGTCGACTCACTCCATTGCATTGCTATACTGTCGCCTTTTTACGAAAAGTTCGTATTGTTACAACACATGTGATAGCAATGTCTCTTCTGATAAGCTAACAAACACACTAGATACGTTCAGCGATGGTTACACTTCTGTCACGTTTATTTTCCTTTTTTCATTATGACAACTGCCAAAGCATCAACATTTGTTCGTACTTAATAGGTAGGTAGTAACTTCGTTTAAATGATTGCGATCTCCTCCTACACATTTTACTTTCCTTATAGGCAGTTCACATCAAGTTCAACTATATTCCTGGAGTTTATGTCTTGCATGACCATTTAAGTCTATGTTAAGTTGTTCTACGTTACCACAAAAGCTTAATAAAAGCACAAATAAAAATCCTTCCTTTGTGAGTGCATATATCTATTGGCATCGCCGGGAAATTTTTGTATAGTACTTTGTAATCACACACGTATAGTCTTTCATTTTTTATGCTTGGCTTATATGTATGCCATACTCAGTTACTCTTTCTTTCCTTTAATAAGCTCCTAATTTGACCACAATAATCGTCATACCTTGTACTGTGGTTGAGGCACCCTTGGTGTCCATTTCTTCTGCAGTTGTAATATCAAAAGTGTGGAGCACCTGTTTTTCATTTTTTTTCATAGAAAAGTTTCCGCGGTTAGGAGAGAGGCTTTGCAATTGAATTATGCGAAACTGTGGTAGTAGTTAGGGCTGTGTGCGTTTTACATTACCATTTTCTTGATATATCGTGGTGTGACGCAAACAGCGACGTACAACAATAATTGTAACAACCGGTATTAGATAAATAATTCATTCTAGTGACCTTCGTGCGATGTATGCATGTGCCGCCAAAAAAACTTTTAGACAGACTTGCCGACACTCTGAATCAAGAAAATTACTTTGTTCCACAGTGCATGAAGAAATTGTTAAAATTCTCCCCATCTAATTTCCATTGTTTCCTTTTCTTTCGTGGCATCTCTCGGCGCACCAAGCTTTTAATAGAATCCCTGTTTGAAATGAATACCTTTTGTATTTTGTTAATGCTATTTGATTGTGCTCGGGTTTACTCTGTCCTCTATCTCTCCTCTCATTCTGCTTTCCTCCCTCCCTCCTATTCTACCTTTCCCCATCGCATCACAACCACAAACATGCCAACAGCAGTACCCACAGATGTATCCGCATTGACGGTTCTCTCATTCAGTCGCGTTTTCTTGTGTATATTACATTCTCTTTCTCCCTGTAGGTGCGTACGTGTATCGCATCATCATCATTATTATTACAAAGTTTGCACTGGACAATTGAGAATACGAAGCAGCAGTCATCATCTAGTTGACGTTGACGATGAGCTGCAATGGTTATGCGAACTAGTTCATGACTATGTCTATGTTGGGATTTCTCTTCCACTTTACCATATTATTTAGTTTTATACTTTCCCCCAGCTCTCTATCTCCCTGCTATCACCAGCACGCAGCTCCTGAAAAAGGGTAGTTTTGACATTGGCACTACTGGCAAAACACATGTCTACTCACTCAGTTACTTTCGCTCTCGTCCCCACTCGTAGCCAAACACAAGACTTGTGTGTAACCCCCTCGTCTGTCTTCCTCTTTTCAAGTTGCGGTGCACAAATAAACTTTCTTTATGCTAATAGCATTCTAATGTTTCTCAGGTGTACCTGCACTCCGCAAAGGAACAAGTTGAACTAACGAACGAGTAACGAGATGGACAAAATATTTATAATACTGGCAAACTTGATTGCCAGGCTGGCTTCCGTTGTTTGAAACATCTATTCAATTTTAGGCGTGTAGCAACACAATATCCAAATAGAAAGGTTCTGCGTAAATCAGCACTTAAATTTACCGTAGGTGTGCTGCCCACGTTTACAGGAGTTAGCATGTGTACAATGTACACTGGCTTATTGCATGCATACGTCCGGAAAGTTGACTTTGCTTTGTCACTGTAGTGTAGTGTATTATGTATATGCTGCAACAAAAATAACACCACGCTGCTTAGAGTTTACACTTTCTTAAGTTAAACAATGTTGACGATAAGGTGGAGGAGGATAAGAAGAACAAAAGTTTACGGTTGTGGAATTTCCCGCGAGCATGACCTCTTCATGCGGAGACTTTCACCGTTCCCTGTTGTACGAAATAGATTGGAAACTTACGTCGGAGTACAGTCAACAATGTAGAGTCCCATACATATATATGCATAGACTCGTAATTTTTTGAGCGAATTTTACTTTCAAGAAAAGTAGACAATGGGTTTCATCAATGTTGCCGGTTTACTTTCTCCTCACGACAACGTGTAGGTACGTAGGTGATAATAAGTAGATATTGGATATGTGTGTGTGCCGTGTGTGGTGTAATGCTTGTAACTCGCAGCAACATGTTAAAGGTCGTATTGTCTGTTAACAGGATTTTTTGCCAGTAATTGGAAAAATGTCATTACAAGGTTTGACAGTGTGTCTGTGTTCACCTCTCCAAGGTAACTTGCATGGGGAAAGTACATAAAGAAAATTTGTTTATTTTTATGTGTACGTACCATACTTAGGGATGACTGAGAAGAGATACAAAAACAGCGTTAAAACGAAACTTTGTGTGCTCAGATATGTTACACATAATATGTAAAGGTACATAACTTTAGGCACATAAGCGTGTCTTTCTACGCTTTCGTTGATATTTTTGTTTCTTTCAGCGCACACCTCGCACCGCGTAAACTTTATTTTCCCGCATTTCTAAGCATACAATTGGTACATGTAGTAATAGTGAATTCAAAGAAGATACCCACACGGTCGATATCAAACCACAGAAGCAAACTTCAAAAAGCACGGCTTTACTCTGCTCCCTTTGTACAAAGCAGAATTTTTGGTCAGATTCAACGCAGAATATAAAAAGTGGTTTACTACTACCCTGGTATTGTCACTCACTACACATATATTATGTACATCCTGTGAAAGTAAACCTACACGTGATTTGTACAATAAAAATAAAAGTCAGAAAAGTTCTTAGCAAGAAGTGGGAAGGGAGTCAATTATAAAGCGTAAGAAGTAAGAACGATCAAAGCTAAAAAAGGAAAGGATTAGAGTTTAGCACCGGTACATCTATATGAAAATCATGTACACTTCCGGTGAAATACGTAGTTCGCCTCGATGAAGCTTTTCTCTTTCCGCTCCCAGTCTCGTTGTGCTAAACGCGCTCACTATTTGTACTCTAACCACACATGATATTCCTCACTCATTCAGTCTCATCGCAAATTGGGGCGACGTGAAGACAGACACACGCAAGTGTAATTGTAAATGAGGCCAAGACGTCTCCCTCAATCAAGCTATTTTTTTTACAGGAATCGAATAGTTGACGTGCAGTTGTCTAATTTAAACAGGAAAGTAGAATACTTGATTGCATTTGATTTGAAAGTAGATTGTGCACCCGAAAACTGGCTTCCAATCAAAGTATTTCGGGAATTTTTTTTCGCCGGGTGTGAAATCTATCAGTTACATACTGGGGTTTGATACGATCACGTACACACATGTGTGTATACTAAAAGAGAGACTAAACTTGTCCTGCCCAAATTACCTAGTGAAGTAATAAGGGCTCGTTAATAAAAAAAACTTTCACGCATGTAAGAGTAGGCTACGTGTTTGAAAAGGTAACTAACATTCCGTTGACGCATGGGACTGAACCAGGTCGACTGCGACCAACTCTCTATCGACCATGAATGGGTATATAACGGTCACGGGAACGAGCCCTGAACAAGTGGAACGATCTCCTATAAGTAAAATCCTTTTCTGTAGCAAATATTTGAGGAACATAATATATAACGAGATAAGATGACGTAACTACCAGCAAACTAATGTAATAAATTTTCAGATTATTGTAATGGGAATGATGATCTCCCGAAATCCTATACAGGATCCACACACATGTGATTGTTTTGTAGACAAGGAGGGAATTCTACCCACAGTTCAGCGAATTTGGCAACTCAAATAACGCTAAAATAGAGAGGAAGATAATAATGAACAATGGTGTACATTCCCGAGAAAGCAATACTTTCTCCAATTAGTTCCAAGTCTAGATATATTGTGCAATTGTGTTGTTCGCAGAGCCTTTTCAATTTATTCGGAAGCTAAATTTAGAAAAAAAACTATCGGCTATATACGCATACGTGACAAATTCCCTCGCAAAGCGTGTCAGATGAATGACTGTATTGACAATTGAAAATCACACCGTGAGGCAGCAGCCAATTTCCTCCTCTAATATAAAAAGAGTAGGAGAACGAAAGACGACTGACGTAAAACAACTTTGTTTTTGGTTAAATCTAAAAGGTAAATATTGTTATCCGATCCAGGAGTGCAAATAACTCCCTAATTCACGGATACTTTATAATTCCCTTCCCGTGTATGCACTACTCCCACTGATACGCTCCTACTATCGTCCTCTCCTTCCTTTGTTCCTTATTTCGATGGTGGCAGATATTTACGTCACGGAAGAGGGCCGTCGTGCACAAACACGGCTATTACAACGATAAATAAAGTTTTATGGAGCCACCGCGTTCTATCTTCGCTTTTATGGAATATCAACACCGCAATAAACTAAATTCGATAATATTAGTATAATAATATTTTGTCTTCGTCGTACTTCCCCCTACAATTTATACAGTTTACTGATCATTATATTTATTCCTGCTTGTTATTGACACGATTGGAAAGCCAATAGGAAGTTAAACTGTGTAAGCGATCTATGTGCGTCGCGCTTTCCGAAAGTTGACGCTTCTACAAGAGTTTGCCACAATATGGATATATACCACTTTTATTGTCAACATGTCAATAATAGTAAAATACGAAATACAAAGTATGAGTAAATAATTGTGTTTACACATCCATTTAGGGCTATTTTGATTTCATTGCTCGGCATAAGCACCGCATTAAATTACACGTACACTTTCTACCAGGAATACCAGGACGGGCAGGGAGAAAAGGTTTTTCTTCGTCGTCTTCAGTTCGATTGTTACATGTTTTAATTTAAGGCGGGCGAGTAGTGGTGATACAAATCATTGTTATAGCGTAGTAGTACTCTCCGCTGTGTATATGCTTGCTTGTTCTGGCAAAAAAGTGAAATCAACCAAGTGTGTAAATAGAGGATGAAAAACTAATACGGCGCTACTCAAATACATATCGTCTCGTCCTAAATACACGCCCATTCAACCACTAAAGCTAACTAGTCACTAGTACGCCAAGCTCTCTTTCTTCTTTTACGCTAACACATTCCGCTTGTTTTCCCTAGCTACTCTTTCTTACCACCTGCCGGGTTTTCAGTTGTTCATGAAAACAAAAGAACCCGAAACTGTGCTATGACGCTATTTATCTTGACGGGGTGTATTTATCTTCACGGGGTGTATTTGCCTTTGATGAAGAAGGAAAAGTGGAAAGGGCGTGTTCATCACCTGTTACATGTGTCGGTTACCCTGGCATTGCCGCCCACTACTCTTTTCTGCTTGTCTATGAAGGAATATAAGTGGCATGCAAAATATGTGCAGGGATCTTTGACTCAAAAATATTTTCTGCAACATATGCTGGAAAATGGGGATTGGTGGGTGAATGAGGTTGTTGCTCGTCATTATTACGTATGCCACTATTTCTGAAAGAGAAGAAAATCTAAATGTGATTCTACAACTGACTACATTACCGCTCCTCTCGTCAATTAGCATGGCCGCGAAGAAAGGAAAATAATTCTCTACAAACGAGCTGTTGTAATCATACTTGCTTTATTGAAAGACAATCATCCTCCTATCTCAATTTTCACATTCCGACTACTTACTAATGACCTACTATTGTGAAGTAATGGGAGCTACCCCGCTGCTGTAGGTAGTAGGTACTTAGATGGTAAGCTTGTTATGTGAGTAGTTGCCTCTTGAACAATTACCCGTGCTTCAGTTACTAAATAATTGGTCGCATTAATTAAATCTCTTTATTTCCACACCGTAAATCAAAGTTGAATTGAAGGTGACACGACGACAAGATATACTACAGTGAAAAATTCTTGGAATATTGGGTGTTCCAACTTTTTTTTCATAGGAGGCGTGTAAGCTACTCAGAGTGAGCAAAGTAATGGCTATCTCTGTATTTTGGAAGTTTCCAACTCCAACGGAGAGCTCTGCTTTTATGACAAGACGTATAATTGTACAAATAAGTGTTTTGTCTTGTCAATTAGGCTTGGCTGTGGTACTATATCTCTCAGGAAAGAAAAAAAGCAGTTTAGAACAAGTTAGTACTCTGAAGAGTTCTTGAAACAGGCCGTAAACTGAATTCTGTTCTTTTGTTCACATCTGTCTGTTGTCGAAGGGAAAGTATCTCGCTCTAATATAAAAGAAGGCTTTGGTGTGCACACATGCAAAAGTTTTGATCGTATTATTAAAAATTAAAAGCATCATGTAACAACCGTCGTATTGCAAATGGAACACTGAATACTTTTTTTTGCTACACAGGTGCTTCTTTTTGAAAATTTCATCTTGCCTATAAAAATGAACGAGAAATTTGCAATCGTACCTGTTTCTTCCGCTTCACGCATGATTAAGGTAAATTGAATCTGAAAAGCGCGTGTGAATTCCACTTTTCAAACTTTCCAATGTAACCGCCGAGCAGATGATGTAAAAAGGTACTTTTACTAGAAACATCACATTACGGCAGTTTATCACCATAATTTCCCCACACGTCTAACAGCATTTCCTATATGGAAATGTGCACACACAAACACACATGCTGGATTTTTTACGACTCCACGTGATAAAACAGCGAAAGCAATGGGAGTTTATAGGGGAGCGCTTTGCTGCACCGCAAACTGGAACCTCGCATTCGTAATAACACAATAATGCGTGATTTATGGCTTTTGATGTGCTAAAGAGTAAACCGCCGAGTCATAACCTCTATTTCAGCCTGGATATGTGGCAAAATGTGTCAGACAACTGGCTTTATTTTCAAGCAGTGAATTTTGAAAGCTTTATGATCACGACTTACCCGCGTTCTAAAAAAACTCTAAAAGATGTAGTAGTAGCCATTCCATGTGAACAACCCACTACAATGTTTGTCCTCAAACAGGTAAGTAAACCTAGTAAATCATGTTTTTGATTGAAATGAACGTTCACTATTTTTTTCACGTCTCTAGTGGGGAAAAAGTAGATAACCAACCGTACCATTTTTACTGAAACATTTTGGACATGTCCCTTCTACTTTCAAGCAACAAGTACTGCACTGCTGCTGCCACAAAAAAAATCGTCTTAGCATGTAGTTTACGCCAGCTGGACGGATTGAATTGTATGCGCTCTGTGTACGAATGTAGTTTACCACAAGTTCTACGAGAAAGACACTCGCCATTCTGCCATTTTTAGAGAACTAAAAAAAGACGACGAATAAAACAGCGGAAACGACTTTCTTGAACATGCAAAAATGCATATTACCATATTTCATTTCTAAAATGTGTGCGTGTCGTGAAGAGGTTTGCAAAAAGAGTTGTTGTACATAGTTTTATGTGTGTGTGTGGATGTGTTGTAGTACTTTCATCCGTATTCATCGGGATACCAGAACCAGATATAGCTTCCCATTCATGGAAGTTTTTAATTCGGCCATTTATGTATATAACTACATTTCGAAAATATCTACTGCTCTGGCTGCCTTCAGTCTTTTTTTATTATTTTTGTTGTTACTTACGGAATGTTTAAGAAGGGAACAATGTATGGAAATTCCAAAGGAAAATGAAATCTAACTGGTAAACTTTCCGAGAAAGACAACGAACGCTGCTACTGCTGCTGCTGCTCCTCTTGTTTTTGACTAAACAACATTTCGTAGTGAATACTGTGTGGAATGAGACAAAAGAAGAAGAATATGAGCGGGTGTAGTGGCAGTAGGTATGTAGATGTGGCACGTTATTGTAAGACACACAATGTAATGTACAACTGCGGTGTTGCTCCACGTATTACATGGCTCATTCACGGTGGCAGAAATACTCTCGGGAGGATTACTCAGAAAATACTTTTGAATTAAAGAGCACATTTATCTCTCCTGCATAATGGCTCAGACAGGGAGATTATTATAGTCAGAAGGAAAATGCTCGTTGAAAGGAAATATAATGACATCCGTCGTAAACATTCTTGTGCATGACATACATCCAACCTTGCCGTCATCATAAAGACTGCAGTCATGAATACAGATGAATGGCTCAAAGTGCACGACACACCACAAATTTGAAAGAATCCAACGTAACAATGAGAGCGTTCACAATGAAGCAAAATTATGAAGTTGGTATTACCTGAAGGAAACGTTAATTAGTGAAACTGACTTTTTACAAAGGTGGGGGAATGACGGAATGACCGTTTGAGAAAAATGAACTACTCTTTTAGTTTTACGTTCCGTTTGGGTATTATTTTGCCATAAAGTTGTTAATTGAAGTCGCATTATAGTATGTCTTTATAGTGTTGCCCTTGGTATAAAAAAGCAATCTGGGGCAACGTGCAGCGGTACATTTAAAAGATGTATGGTGCAGAGTAATTCTTTGACGTCATGGTAGAATCGGCACAGTCAACTGTGTCCTGACACAAATTGCAGCAAATTAATATTTTAAAAATTTATCACGTGTTTGACTCCCTAAATCTGTGCCCTGGTGGTGTAGGGGTAATCACATACACACTTAAAATCGCATTACAAACGCAAAAATACGCTCGATAACAAAAATGCGGCATGCATTAATATGAATGAAGCAAAAAGGCATACAAAATGTAAGGCTTACCTTGGCAGAAACTTGGTGGAAATTGCGTGTGTGGAATTGTATCAAGTTGAACTGGGTTGCGGGTTTCACTATCTCTCTGGCTGGATATACAGTGATGGCTCGTTGCGTCTGACAATTTACAAAGTTCTTTGTTAAAGCTTCTTACAGTTTGATACTGTCTCTGTACTTTTAAATAAAATCCTTTTCCAATTTATTTCGCAATGTTCTTTTTGCAAAAAAAGGGAAACACACCAACAATACAGAAGCTGGCAGAACAATGTAATTTCCGTTTTTCTCTTTTACGGAGAGATTTTAAAAACTATTGTTGCTGTTCATAAGTAGAAATGTTAGAACAATGTATCTGTAACGCGATCATAGTCTTTTTTTATGGAAAAACACTCAACACCACCACGGGAACAATCATCTAAAACCAATTTTAGAAACAAGTTAGCTTCCTATCCCTCTATCGTTTCAGGCTTCAGTGTTCATTTGTAAAAATGCAAGAAACGACGTGGGAGCCACTCGACGAGTTTTCTAATACAGGTATTTTTTCAAAGATGAAAAGACACACCACCTGAAGATGTGATACGACAGTTGCAGCCTTCGCATCAGTTGGCGAAACATCACTTCCCCTGTCACAGAGTCAAATATTTTTTTTCTCTCTTCAACAAGAATCTGTGCGAGTCTGTGTGAATGACAGCCAGCGAAAGTGGTTGACTGTGAAAGACGGGGAGGCAAGAAGGAGAGTGAAAGGGGGAAAGATGGTTCAAACAAGAGATAGTCGTTTGAGAAAGTGAAGGATAGTACGAGGAAAAGACACGTGCATCCTGCTCCGATACCAGTGACTTACTAACTCGCTTTCTCGCTTTTCCTTAGGTCTTTTATTCTGGAACAGCCATCTTTCCTTTCCACCTCTGTCTTGCAGGCTTGTTCATTGCTGTGTTGCTACTTGTTTGCCCTCGGCGCATGATTTGGTACTAGAAGGGGGTTTCTGCTACTTTTGTGAACTTATTTCTGCTCCTACTGCTCCTGCTTTTGCTGCTTTTGCAACTAACTAACGCTCCCTTTGCTACACACAAACCACTTACAAACTTCGAAGGGACAAGGACACAAGAAACAGCACCAGAGACAGCTAAAGACACGATGTATGAGTTACTTCAAATGTTTCTTTTCATTAAGCAAGTATTTGAGGACACCCCGTGTTTCTGTCTAAGACAAACGACGCTGCCAATACACCTTCAAATAAGGCTCAGTGTGAGTCCCAAAACTCAAGTCATGGTGGACTTCGGGATTCCGGAGAATCACGCCAGCACCACTACTACACTCGAAGTCGTTTGGAAGAAAAAACTGAGAAAATGTATAATGTGGACTCCCTATTTGATAGTATCCTTTATTCTGTGGTAGTTATTGAAACAGACACGACATCATCATCAACGATACGATGCAAATTTAAATAAGAATGCATACCTACCTCCGACGAACAAATAAAAACAAAACAGCCAAAATTCGGGATGCGTTTAAAAAGTTAAGTATGTACGAGTCAGAGTTTTAGTGTCTTAGACATTGATAGCTTTTAGGATTTTCAAGAGTTTCTTCCTTCAACAAAATTGTCACAAGGTAGGAGATGCCAATAGTGAGTACCTGCCAAGCATGAAAAGTTACATTAATGCGAACCATTTTGAGGCCTGCCATCTTCATCAACTTATCTGTCTTATGTTAAATGTATGTATTGTATTATCGTTACATACAACGACTACCTACTTGGAAAAGTGTGTATATTAAATTCAAACTCAACTTTGAAGTATTTGACATTCGTCAAACTACCGTTCCCATTTACACCTAACGGAGCTTTCCATCTCCCTCCCCGTCTCTGGCACTGATATTTTGTATTACTTGTAGTACACTTCTCAGTTCGTGTTAGCATGATAAGGATTCGACAAAAGGAGGTAGCTACTACCTAAAAATTATAAATTCTTTCTTTTCAAACTGTTGGGAACAAAAGTACATTCTAAATGACAGGTTGTTCCCAACAAGGTGGCAAAAGAGTGAGGTAGTGGCAAGCAATTGTATTACATTACTACAACTCCACTTTCTTTCTCTCTAACAAAAGTTACAATCAGTGCAAAAAGAATTTTGTTTCGCTTCAATGACAGCAGATGTGAGTCACTGCGAAATGCAGATACTACGAAAATATACTCCACAGGGCCATTATATCATATCTTGTATTTAACGAAGCGAAAGGAAAAAGTACTTGTCAGAAGAAATGATGATAAAATTACTTTTAAAATAAGGGTGAAACTACGGTGGGTCGTCACATCAAGCACTGTCAGACTTCAAAATCTCGCGAGTTAATGAAGGGAGAGAAAGAGAATGGGTGCACAGATGCATGCAAATTATTTTTTCTTCTTTTAAACTCTTAAGAATATACAAATATTTGTAAATAAGAAAACAAGAATAAGTACCATCAAAAGCACTCGAGAAAGTTTCGTCAGTAAAAATATATATGTAAAAAATAAATAGATAGTGTTGTGAAATCAAGTCATTTCAATCTTTCATTTTCCTTCACAGATAATACTAATAATATGGAGTTAGAGGAAACCTGGAAAACAACTATATTAAAAATTAAAACGGTGTAGTCCATCTTTGGGAGAAACTACGGAAAGCAATGCTTCAACGAGTATTTCTCTGTACATTTTCATTTTTAAAAAGTTTGTGCATTTACTCGTATCGGAACCGTCCACCCCTCATAACTCCCAATACCTGCCCATTTGGCTTAATTTCAATAGGTTAAATTTCACATACCTTGGGTATATTTATGCTTGCAATCCGTCAACTCGGTCGAGAGTTATCGTGATTGCAGACTGACAGACAGACTAAAGTAATAATCGCATAAACTAGTTTCAGTATTAGAATGCTTTCCGTAGTTAATAAAGCATAACAATGAAAC
>JAHZNE010002737.1:0-34253 GCA_027744055.1 Callyntrura sp. NNG-2020 | reverse complement strand
GGCCTGGGTATGGTGTTACATCAGAGAATCAAGAGGATGGACTCATGGTATGTGTTGACTACCGAAACCGAGTTTTGCGACAAGACAGCGTTTATGATTATTTGTAAGTGTTTCAATGTTATAATTTGCTGAATTGATGTAATTTACGGTGTTGGTCGGATGTTAATCTTACTCTAATCATTTTGATGTGTATTTCAGGAAAACTCTTCAAGGTGATCCAAACATGCGGGCCAAATTTGACCAATTTATTGTTAATAAGATTGTGATCACCAAGTACAATTATCGTACTTACAAAATTGACGAAGTCGAATGGGACATGCAGCCAACTACGAAATTTGTTCATCGTAAGAAGGAGGTAAAAATAAATTTTACTTTTAACAGCTGCATGTAGGGATAAAAATATTTTAAAACTAGGGTATTTTGTATTTAGATATCCTTCGTCGAGTATCTGAGAAGCAGGTACCCGGACTCTGACGAAGTGACTAACATGAAGCAACCCATGCTGATCTCCAAGCTGAAACCGAGAAAAAACGATGCTGCTGGTAGTGAACCGCGACTTGCTGCGCTGGTTCCACAGTTATGTTATGTTACAGGGCTCTCTGAAGAACAGAAAGCTAATTTCAAAGTGATGACTGATTTGGCGCAATCTACTAGACTTGTTCCAGCACAGAGAGTACGAAATCTTCACGAGCTAATACAACGGATATCTAGTAAGTATTAATAAATTCATAATAGAATGCAATTCTGCAGTTGATAATTTGTAATGGTCGAGTTATTCGGGTACTATATTCTTCACTTTTTGTAGATAGTCCAATTGCCACAAAAATTCTGGATGACTGGGGGTTGTACTTGGAGAAGGAGATAATCGAAGTTCGTGGTCGAAGAGTGGATGGACCTAACCTCGAATTTAATAAGCGAATCCAGTTACAAAAAGCTCCGCCTGATTTTAGCAGAGAAGCCGGGAAGGGAGTAATAGATCCTGTAAGCACTCACTATCACACGTGTTTTCTATGCTGAATATTATTTAAATTCACGTGTATTTTTATGCAATTGTTAAGATTACAGTTCGGAACTATAAGATTATCTGCACTGAGCGCGATCGAGATAAGGCTGAGAAGTTCATCGACGTGTACAGGGAAGTTGCTGGACCATTGGGAATAAAGATGCTGCAAAGTGGTGAAATAGTTTATGTGAAAGGGATGAAACCCTCAGATTTCAGTGACGCACTGAAAAAACATTGCAACCCAAGTAACGTAAGTGACAATTGTGAGGCTTTAAGTAATCCGACCGACCAGTTAAATACAGTGCATTGTTATTGTAATCGCCAAAATTATGTGTTGCTAGGTTCACTTCGTTGTGATTATTATGCCCATGTCGAGAGATGACGTATATTCAGCTATCAAGAGACATTGCATATCGAATGTTCCAATTCCGTCTCAATGTATTGTTTCAAAAACGCTTGCTAACGACAAGCGGCGTCGCTCTATTGTTCTGAAGATTGCATTGCAAATTAACTGCAAATTGGGTGGTGCTCTTTGGGGATTAAGAATGCCTTTGGTATGGTTCACAATTCAATTCGTACGACTTCATTTATTAATCATAAAATAAAATGAATTCATTGATTTATTACTTTTTCCTTGTCGGTGCACCGCATGGAACTTCAGAAGGAGGAAATCATGTTCATTGGGATTGATGCAGCACACGACCCTCTGAAGAAAGATGCTAGCGTCATCTGCTTGGTTGCCTCTTTGAACAACGAGTGCACAAAGTACTTCAGTAAATCTTCAAGCTCTAAAGTTCACCAGGAGTTAGCTGATAGTTTGGGAGGAATGACCACTGATGCAATTAAGGCATTTTATCAGGTTGTCAAATTTTTAAGTTTATCGATAACAATATTACGCTTGAACTTTGAATTGACTGCTTTTGTCCCTGTAGACCAGAGGGAAGTACCCTAATCGTATTGTTGTTTTCCGAGATGGAGGAAGCATTGGAGCATTGGATGTTATTGGTACAAGTGAAGTAGATCAGATGCGCAAAGCTACTAAAATATGCGGAGAAGAATTAAAACACTTTACTTTTGTGGTGGTGACGAAACGCATTTCGCAGAGATTCTTTGCAAAAACGGTAATGTTTTATTTCGGTTTGTCACAAGTAATAATACAATTATTTGTATCGTATTTTTGTTTTTCATCACTAGATTTGGGCTTTATGATTTTAGGGACGAGAGACCGTAGGAAACCCACCGCCGGGAACTGTGGTAGACAGTATTGTGACTCGTCGTCACATCTATGATTATTATGTTATTTCACAGCAAGTTCGGGAGGTTGGTTCTATTTACAAATACCGTCATACCAGTAATTATTGTCCATATCTGACGTCTGTTAGATAAATTCAATTATTATATTAATTTTGTATTTATCGCGTAACTTTTAGGGCACTGTCAACCCTACCCATTTTGTTGTAGTTGATTCAGACGATCCAATTCGCCCGGACTTGATTCAAAAACTGTCCTATGTTACATGCTTCATGTATTACAACTGGTCGGGCACAGTCCGAATCCCTGCTATGGTGCAGGTAAGCACAGTCTAGTTTCCAGTAATCATTTTCATATTAAAGTTGGCACTTCTAATTCCTTTACATATGTTTATAGTATGCTCATAAGCTTTCTGCCCTGTTGCTCAAACACGTGAAGACAACTCCACATGCCGATATCACTCATTCCCTATACTATCTTTAAGAAGCCGAATGTGGAGAGGTTTGACATTTTTGTGATGGCAAATGAATTCGGTGTAAATTGGATTAAGTCGGTTTTGTTAGTTAATTAAATTTCATTAAATGTACGTAGGTATAACGTTTGTGTGGTACCAAAAAAAATCTTTGATATTTAGATAATTCCAGTATAGCTGTATTAATTAATTTTGACGAGATGTGTACGGAAAGGAGCGACAGTACGCAAAAATATCCGGGACGAATTTTGGTCCATTAATTAATTATTTTTGTTTTCAGTTGTTTAGTGAAATTCAGTTTTGGTATCTTAATTAATTTTCACATGTGTACTAGAGAAGGGCGATGGTGCGCATTATAATTATCCTGGTGAATGTTGGCCCATTAATTAACTATTTTTGTTCTCAGTTGTTTAGAGAAATTCAGTTTTGTTGTGTTAATTAATTTTCACATGTGTACAAAAGAAAGGGAAATGGTACGCATTATGATTATCCTGGTGAATTTTGATGAATTAATTATATTGCAGTTATTTAGAGAAATTCGGTTATTAATTTTCGCGAGATGTGTACGGAAATAGCGATAGTACGTATTATAATTATGCTAGTAAACTTTGGTGTATTAATTAATTATTGTCTGAATTTTTATTGTCGTATTAACTGAATAGGCTTGTTTTTGAGTCAATAAAATTACATACTTAACGTAGATCGTAAAAGGTTTCAATTTTACACTTGACTAACTTTTGATTATACTTACCACCGAACTGTGACTATTGTTTCAATCAATGAAATAAATTAAATGAAATCATTAAAAATACAGTAGGAATTTCGAAGCAGTTGTAAAAGGAATGACTGCAATTTATTGCAAATAATAATAAACGCAAACATGTAAAAGCTGAAGTATATTGTAACAAACGTTAGATAACGGCAAGTTAATTTAAAAGACTAAACACAAATCACCTTAGAGTTCTATAGACAATTCCTCGAACGGATGGGTCGTAAGAGGCTGGTAGCTGCAACAATAACCAAAATTAAAGTAATTTTAATTGCATAATATGTGGGTCATGGCATAAAAGTAATAGCTACTAAAGAGTCCAATAGTCAACGGCATAGCAGCATCATCAACACATATGAAGTCGAGATAATTAGCCACAGTTACTTTATAGGCATCATTTAAAGATGTACAATTTGTTTGCGCATACATTAGATAATAGAGAAATGAGTAGGTAAAGTGGACTCTATTATAAGTTAGTAAGAATTTGCTCGTCACTACAGCTAGAAGCATAGAAAGTTGAAAGATATTACTACAATGCAACGTAAAATTATGCATTAAACTACATTTACATAGGTACGAGTACATCCACCGACGTCTAAAGATGGCATTCAAAATTTAATTCTGAATAAGAAAGGAGGAGAGACTTTAATAAAAGAAGTTGAATCGACGAGATCGATTCCATGGAAAAGTTGAAAAGAGTTAAAGGAAAAGATGAAATCGCTTCAAATTATTCATAGTTCATCAAGAGTGGCATAAATGTAAACAACTTATTTATGTGCATTAAAGTTACGTGAAAGCATTTATATTATTCATCGCTACTTTTCTCTTCCCACACTCGAGTACAGTAATCATACTTTCAATATTCAATACTGGTCTATGTATAATTCACATTAAACATAAGTATATATAATATATACAACATACGCCTTGTAAATACAATGTAGATAGTAGTCCTTGGAAGCACATATTTGTAAAATAATTTTACTCAGTTCGTTTCTAATATTGTAAAATATGTTATACGTTTAAGTCAAAACGGGAAAGTATCGCAAGAGTTTTCTTGGGAAAATTAATATTGTATAAATCCCCTTGCGAAATTATAGACCTTTTGGGTTGGTATGTTTGTGCCGTTAGTGCAGTAGTAGCAAAGCAGAAAAGACATAAAATGCTTACTCGAGCTCCGATCCTACTTAGGTATCGATTTCTAATTAGGAAATCAGATCTAGGTACAACGGTGGGCACAGCAGTTGTATACAATTGGTCCCTTTCCAGAGATTCTGCTAGCCTGCAGACAGAAATGAGAATCAGGTCTCCGTTACACACAGAAGTGTTAGCTTAATCCAGACCTGTTACCCCTATTCAACTGAAAGCAGCGTCTCACGTACGCAATACGCAGAGAAGACAACAATTCGCCAGAGAAATTACAAACGACAGTGACGACATATTTTGAACAAATGAAGATACCAAGAATGTAAGTGAAAGAACGTCACAGCGACATTTAGTATGAATGATAAGGAATACGTATTTGATGGAGCGTGACAATGCACCTTTAGTTACGTCATCGTAAACAACACCGTCAAACGCTGAGGAGTGGGATGGAAATTCGAGTTGCGTGTAAACAAGGTAAGAAGCTAGGATCATAGACTACGTAGTGAAAATTAATAAGGACCGAGAAAATAAAGGAAGAGCAGTAAACACATTAGCATACTTTTGATCCAGTGTTCTAAGACTGAGTAAACAACAGGACCCCACGACTGATATAAGAATAGAGTACAAAAATAGTCAACCTAGAAGAGAAGCCACATTTAGGAACACGTAGCGTTCTGCTAACGCTTCTGAAACAACAAGCGTTCAATTCTACTTCTGCAATTATATTACACAAACGGATACCGAATAATGGTCTAGGATTTATGCTGAATAGTATAAGAAGGGGATGGTTCTACGATACGTACTATTATTGTCTCAAATAAACAGGGAAAAGTGCAAAAACAAAATACATTAAGTTTTTGAGCGAACTGTTTGTGTCAACTTAACAGAACTACATGACTTTAAAACTTTATCACTATATAAGTGCTCACATTCGATGGTGATCCCAGGCATCTCGTTGTTCTATGGACATATTGAGAACACCAGTGTGGGAAGAATCACGTAGCCACAACAATATTGTACAAGCCAATGACACTAAAGCACACACAGAAAAAAGGAATTGACACTTCACCTGAGCAGTTTGGGACATCTTGCTTAAACTAATTATCCCCGTTGTTATCCAATCCGTCGTCATCAATAAATGGCACACCATCATCAGATGCATGGCTTTTTTGACTCAACTGTGCAATTAACTTTCTACGGGATGGGGTCATACTTAGGTGACCTTCAGTATCCCAAAACCATAGCAGCAGTATCATCACCAAAGCCACTGCGATTTTTGGATTATATCACAGAAAGAGGACACTTATCATAATATATCTCATTATAAAATTCTTGAAATATTACAATCATACTAGGTACAAATTTTTGTTACACCGTTCATGTTGCTATGGCGTGCACGGATAACCACAAGTACACCACAAGTGAAGAAAACGTATCGCAATAGTATTAAATTTAGTGAACTTACGGCATAGCCAAGCGAGAAAGAATACTTCAAGGAGCATATAACCTACGCCGTCTACAATGTAGCCAGCCACCATTGTTATCACAGCTAATCCCAGATTTTGTACTGCTTGCATACTGCAAATAATCGTTGTAATGTTGGTGTTAAATTAGTATCTCCTTTAAAATTTCATCCTGTAATGATAATGAGATGTAAACTTACATTCCATATGCGGTTCCCAGTTGATATTCTGGAACTACTAAGGCCACCATTGGCCATAAGGCACTTGCGAGAAGTGAATACGCTAATCCCATTATTACCATTGCTACATAGGGATTTATAAAACTAAACGCTAACAAGCCATGTGAGGCAATGGTAGCTAAAATTGCGAGAAATACCCAAAATATATTTCGTCCAAATTTATCTATGACTATTCCAAAGAGCGGAGAGAATACTCCTGAGACTATGTAGATTATACTGTTAACAGTATTCGACTGGTCTGGTGTGAAATCAAACTTTCTTTCGAAAAACACTCTGAAAATATTTATACAATTTATGTAAATCCTTGTCGTCCCATCACATATCAATCCCATAATTAAATTTCAGCAAAGATAAAAACTTACTTTCCCAAACCAATGAAAGGGAAAATAGCAACATAGTATGCCACGCATGATCCACACATCAACCAGAAAGAAACAGGGAAGTCCTTGATATCTGACAGTCTAACAACTTCATTAGGGCCAGCAGATTCTCTTTTAAGTACTTTTTCGGCACGATAATCAAAAACTGCCAACACCATAGCACAGAACAGCGATAATACACACGTGAGCAGTGCTGAAATGTAACAGAATTTTAAAAAACAATAAAAATCAGCTTTTATACAAAATATTTTGTAATAAACAAAAAATACTTTGGTCATACCGGCTAATAGGGCAAAACCCAGACAAGTATATCCAGTAAAATACTGGCGCATCCATGCGTACACGCTACCCATAATAAGAAAATTAACTGTTGACCCTATTCTTGCAAAGCTCATTTGAAGACCAAATACTAAGTTCAGTTCTTTTCCTTTAAACCAGCTTACTGCATACGTATTTTGGGCCACCGCTAACGATTCGCCTCCAACACTTCCAAGACAAAAATAGGCAGGTTAGACTTTCCACTGATTTAAGAATCATTGTTTAATATGTACATTCTTACCCGAAAATAAAACGTCCAACCAGCATCAACCAGAACATATCAAATATACCTCCGAGAGCAAAAATCAGTTGTCCAATTACGATGAAAAAGCAAAAAATTACTGTTCCTAAACGAATTCCAAATATTCTAAAAAAAAATAACAAAAATTACTGGTAAATACACTATTAACATATATGAAAGTATATGGATTACTCGAACTTTATTACCTATCTAGAAGGAAACCACCCACAAAACACAAAACCACGTTGGGCCATGAATACCACGAATATAACTGTGCAAACTGTGCCGTTGAAATTTTTAAATCATCTATGAAGTTATCTTGAAGAGCGCCGGGGTTGTCATAACAAAAGTATGAACCTGGAGAAACAATGGAGAAAATACATTTTACATTTTCAAGCCAACGACACCTCACGAGTTACTTGATATCAACTCATTTTATAATTAGTTCAGTATTTACCAAATCCTAAAAAGCACATGAACATCAATGCTATAAAACGATGAAATCCACTCCTTGGGTCGCACCATCTGAAAAAGCAACCTTTTTCAACCGTATCACTTTCTCCGTAGTCTCTTGTCTCCGTACTCTCCCCAGTTAGTGCTTCTGTGTCTGCCATTTTCTTGTATTGCCATTAACAAGTGACGGTAATTTATCGTTGAAGCAGTGCACTGCAAACGAACAACTATGGTGGTAATATCAACAAAAACAATTTTTTTAAATAAAAAAAGTTATAAAGTTTGAAAATATTTAAATTTAAATTTTAAAATCTCCAACACAGTCAACAGTAGTACAGTCAACAGTTCACTTCTTTTAAAGTTTTTATTGAATAAGAAAATTCAAGGGAAAGTAGTAAAACATGGATTTCAAAAGTGCAATATATGCAGTCTCTGATAAGTTAAGGTGGGGAGGGAAAGTTAGCATAACATAAATATCGCATTTCTTTTATGAATTACTATACTTGTTTTTGATACTAATTCTTTGCACTTTTAAAATTAAAAATGTAACATGTACAACCTTTAGTGTATCAACGGAGAAACAAAATTTGGAAAACTGAAAAAGGCTCACTTACCTTTGACGAAAGATAAAGATGAATCACCAAAACCAAAAACTAAAAGTCACAAAAATTAACAAAACCACCAGCTGAACACAGCGCCCAGTCGTTGCCAGCCATTGACACAACACACGACTTACTTTCTTTCCATATCATTACGCTTTTACATTAATATCATATCGACAACGTTTCCTGTTGTTCCCTTACAATGTCTAATAAAAAACAAATACGCATTAACTGACGCTAAACGAACTGAAATAGGCGTATTATTTGATGTCGCCTGCTGAAAATGAAATTAAAACCTTCCTTTGGTCAGACTTTGTAGTTGCTTTTAAACAAATTGTGACTAAGCCAGTGTCTGAAAGAGCGAAGAAAATATTATCATGATTCCATCATCGCAAGGATGGATGGAGATCTCTATAATTTGTACAAAAGTTATATTGACTGTGTTATTAATTTACTATTCCCATCTCCTTTTGTGCACTCGACCTGCTGTCTCTACAAAACCCTCCTCAATCCGCCTTGACAGTGTCAATTCCATATGTGTGTGAGTGATGTGCACAAGATGTAATGATGTGAAGTAATAAAATGATGTACGTACATAGCCTAAACGGTATCTTCACTGTTGTCTGTTGTGTTAGGCTAGGTTTCCCCTTACTCTAATCGAGTGCTCGTCAGCTCTTTTATTTCACCATTTCATTCTCTTAATATATAATCAAGAGGAAAAGTAATAATAATTTAACATTGCTGGTCTGCTTCTGGTTATTATAGTCAGTCATAGCAGAAGAACAACACATACTCATTCATACATAAGTCGTGAAATAAAACCGTGAAATAGAAATGGTAACATAATGGTATATAGTGGATGGTGATGATGAGTATACTTATACTTTTTGTGTACTGTGATTTGTGAAGAATTGGGGCTACGAAAATATCGTTCCTCTGTCACTCAGGAGGCAGCTGCGATGCTGGTCACAGCTGGCCATTGTGGATGTGCTTGGATTTCCAAATGACACAAGAATAAAACTTTTAAGGAAATTATAGAACTTGAAGCTGACTAACTGTGTTATTTGAGAGAAACATTTGTTTCACCATGAAAACGATATGCTACATGATGATATACATGTAATTGATGTAATGTATGCTATATATAGAAGGAAATGTTTCTCTATTGATCAGTATATGGGGAGATGAGTAGATGAGATTTGAGATTTCGTACAAATTGGCTTATGGCGAACTCAGCCGAGTCACTGTGAACTGACTGAAGTTATCTTTGAGAAAACAAATGGAAAATCAATCCTTGTCTAGCAGAGACATGAACATTTGTTAAAGTTTTAACTTTTTTCCGAAAGGCGATTACAGAATGACAGGTTTTAGCAAATACAGGTTTAAATGATGTACCATGCACACTGCCGTCAATGGAAAACGATGAGTTTACAACTTTACCTTTGTTGTAGTAACCTACAGGAATTGAGGATTCTAGAATATACTTTGACAAACACCTGAGGGCGTTGACTCCCGCTTGAACTTGAACCCACAGAAACCACCGATCTCCTCCGCCAAACTTGATATGCTTATTGCTTATACAATTTTGCGAAGATGTACTTATGTATAATGTGTATTAAATTAGAGTACTCGATTGTTGAAATTAGCAATTTGAAATTTGAGCTCCAAAGTGTTAAATCTATAACCAAACTTTATTTTTACTTTCACTCCTTTAAGGGGTCGGATCGGGTAAGGAAGCTCTCTATCTGCTAGCTAAAACGGCGATTGAAGAGAGTTCAGAGAAGTGAATTGGGGTCGTGGTCGTTTGGAGAAAGAAAACAATGTTGCATTAAATTCTTTACAAAGTATAAATATCAACAAGGAATGCGGATGCAAGGCAATCACAAAAGTACGTTTCGTGAAATATCTGTAGATTAGAGAGAAATAGAATTCTATGATTCCGTTCCATGTTCCATTAAATATTTTATTACGGTTATGACCGGATACCGGACTACTCTGTAATTCATTTATTTATATATTAAAATTGTACCAGACTAGACTAGCTTGTTCTAAATAATAGGAGGTGCCAGGTGCCATGAATAGAACAGTTGGATCGTTTCTACCACTGCCTACGATAATCTTGGTCCCGTCATACTGTTTTGAGCTTGAGCTAAGCTATTCTTCTTCATTTCACGTTGCACTTAAGTATGCATTGCTTGGTTTTCGGTTTAGTTGGTGGATGTGGACTGGGGACAAATGTAAAAACCTTACTATTAGATGTAACTACCAAAATTTCCGAGTAATGCAATAAAAGAAATTTCGAAGATCAGCTTTTAAATGCTAATTTGTAGCTAACCAATATTTGACTTTTCGAGCTAATTAGAGGTCGCATGCGTTAACCAATCCTTGTTAAATTGGTAAAACGTTCTAATTGTGTAAAAGGTAACCTACCATATGTGCTTTCTAATTCTTTTCTTCACTTGTTTGATAAATTGATCGTTGTTTATAATTTGGCCCTTCTGTTACTTCTTTGGATGTTGACATAGGGGGAGGGGGTGAATCTTCGAATTATGTATTGACCTTATATGTCTACCTACCTAATTGCCCGTGTCAAATGTCAATCCGTCTAGTTTCTGAATAATCTTGTCCACAAGACAAAACAAAATTGTAATCTCATCTTAATAATTCTTCGGCATTTTACATAGTTTCAATAGTTAATGAGCATTCATAGGTTCATATCGTTGCAACATTTTTCCCCATAGATAGATCTTTATCTTATCAATCGATAGTTCTCCGTTTTATGCGTGAACGGAAAATCTGATACTATATATATTCAGTAAGTATCAGACAACAGTATACAAGATTTATTTTCATTTCCACCCAAAGTTTTGTTTATATTACAAAAAAGAGTGTATTAATAATTAATAACCGTCATTAGTTGTTATTGTTAGTATGCAACCTGCCATTGTAGAATGCAGAGTAAGATTGTTTGATGGCCATTACCATGAGTTTGCCTTTTTGTTGTATGTTTAACTCTTGTGTCATATATTTTTGTGCTGCGGTAGCTTTCCAAATTCCTACCATGACACAAACTTGACGCACAAGGTCACTTCACATAATAATCGCATTTTCTATATGACACTTTGAGAATACTACATCATGTGAAAACAATGTAAACTATAGTTTGTAACGAACAAATAGTTGGGTCTGTTGTATTGGATTTTGGACGTTTCAATTGGTACTTATCAATGTATGTGTTGTTATCAATCAAAATCTATGCAGTATCAATCATACGGACATACCGTTTCATTCCTGGAAGTAGCCTTGTGGTCACTCCAAATTCATGAACGACCAAATGTGTATATAAAATTTTGACGAGCGTAGAGTTGATGCTCATGATCGGTCTGTACTTGTATATTTAACATTTTTTATAAACGAAGCGGTAGTATTATTGTTATTTAAAAAGAAATGTCATCGATTTACCAGTAATTAATTAATAGTTGTAAGTATATCTAGTATGCATTTAGTTGAATGCGTACATGCGCATCCCGTTATACAGTAAAATTACTTCTTTTACACGCAAACTTGCACCTTGTTATGCTACTAATGCTACTATGGGAAAAATGAAGTTGTAACGGTTTCTAACGGTTTTCATTATATGACTTCAACAATAAAGCAGTGCAGGATACGAGTAAACAATTGGTGAAAGAAAATTTTAAAATTGCTACCAAAAACCAAACTAACCTTTGACTTTGCGAGACGGCCGAAGGGATAGACAAGGTCTAATTAACCCTCATTTCGTCGCGGCTACCTTTTCCAATGAAAGATACAGGAAGTTATAATAGGAAGGAGGCGTAAATGCTGCGGAGATCATAGAGCTATATATGCATATGTAAAACAAATTAACAAACATAGACATTGCCATTAAGTATCCATACCAATCCCTAACACAGCTCTGTCACAACTGAGGTAATAGTAGCAAAATCATGTAGGAAATTCAAGTTTGTTTTGTATGACTTGCCTTGTATTACAAATGAAATAGTTCTACTACTTATCCTTCACTACCAGTCTAAACACGAATGACCCACGGAAAGACCTTGACCTAAAGTATGTTTTGTGATTTTGTGAAGTGAAATAGTGAATGTAAACGTACACATGCTATATGATGCTCAATGTACTATCGTCTATCAACACTGTGACCTATGACTGTGACGAATAAAATTACGGAAAACCACTGCCATACTGTGCTTGCTTATCATTTAATTTATACCAATATAATGTATACCTAGTATAAGTCACGTCTGTTGACTAGTTTTATCACCACGCGCTTCATATCATATGACAGCTGGTTTCAGATTTTGTGTGCAGTTAGTTAATATGGATGCTCGAATTAAGTCACGAAATCGAAGACAAAGTCATTTATTGTTTTCGCATTGTCCGTCCGTCTGTCGATCCACCAGAGCGACATTTTGAGAATGAAACGGAATTTCAGAATTCTGTTTTTGGGAGATGATATGGGGTTACTTGACATTTCCCTTTTTTGAGCCTTAGCTGAAACCAAAAGTGTTCCAAACTATTACGCTTTCTTAATTAAGAGCTATAGCTCAAAATTAGGGGAATATTATTTTACGCTATATGCTAATCATGAATACAGAGTTTAGTAATCATCGTTCTAAGCGATCTTATATTAACTATAACTTTGATTAGGATAGGCTGACATATGTGACCTTTAATTTAATGGTCATCAATTATCACGTATTTTTAGTTGATAAATCTGACGCGTTAACTCGGATTGGTAAGGGTTTTTGGTAGATGACTTGCGTTGTTAAAGGTTTTATTTTATTTAAGCTAATGTAATAGCTTCTAAAGAGCTTTCGGAACTGCGTATTTGTGTTCCTGTGAACACGATTGCCGACTACACAGGATCTATTACACGAGTTGTCTCTAAATTTGTTACACTGGAATTTTTGGCCTTTACGACCTTTGCGGTTGATTTTCAATTTTGAGGCAAATAAGTCAATAGCAACCTTTGTTGGTTGTTACAATTTCAAGAAAGTCATTACAGCAGTAGTTATATTGTGTTTCGAATTACATTGTGCACTAATCATAATCATAATGATAAAACATATTCATTGTAAGCTGAGCTTTCGCTAGTTGTATCTCCGGATTTACAACCCTTCTAATTATTTAATGAATTGACAGAAGATATTAAACACACAATAGCATAGTACTATTGGCTTCTTACTAAAGATACTCGTTGCCTGAACAAAATTGAATTTGCAAGTTCCTTCATACATTCCGAGTTATTCTATCCGATCCTATCTGGTGAAATGTTTTTAAAAGGTACCGCCTGAAACTTAAAAAACTAATTGCATAACCGGCTAGACTGCAACGTGACCCCGTAATTGCAATTTGGCTCTTCAAATTATAATATTCCTTTAAAATCCAACGATGTATGAATCATGTATCCATGCAGATATCTTGGTATGCCAGCGTATTTACATTATTTGTTTGAGCACATTCACATTACACATACTTTGTCGAGTAATGGTTTGATATGAAAAAGAAAGGGTTGATGAAGTCAATCAAAACTTTTAATACTCTATATAACGTTACAAGTGGTATTATATTCAGACTTTTATAGCGCTATTAAATCTGGGCAATACTCTTAATCTTGTGATGTAATGTTCATTCCGTACGACGAACTGTTTCCTAATTAACTGGTCTCATAGGCTTGGCTACTTTACGATATAGCAAGCGTAATTTATGATGCGATTCAACGAATAAATTGCAAATACAAATTTCCATATGATTATTTTGCGTTGGTAATAATTAGTTACTTTTATTTTAAATCTTCAAATATTATGGATAATATTCTACGTTTTAACAAACAGTGCACTAGCATTTTTCAATTTGTCACCAAAAACAACGATATCAATTCTCGACACTCAATTGCAGACAATAAAACGAAATATTTTTTTCTTTGCATAATAACTAACTACATATCACGAATAGCATACATAATAAAAAGCAAACACATTATAATAATACAACAACACATACCACATCATCAAATGGGTGCTACAAACGTTATACTCTTGACATGCATCGTCAGCAGACAAAATTCTTACAATTAATTGCGTCGACAATTACATAATACAGCAGCAGTTTAAAAATTAAAAAGTTGTATACTTCATTATCCATAAAGTAACTTTTATGTATATTTCTTTATGGTATATAATAATATAATCATGTTGTTTTAGTGTATGGCAATTATAATGAGATTATTATACACTATACAAAGTTCACATAATTTATCATTCCGAGTAACCATTTCTGTATAATGTCTGTACTCTGTTGTAGTGTGTGGAAAGGGTGTATTTTAGAGTTTATTACTGCACACTAACTCATACACAATATATAGCAGATATGCTGTGTACTATGCATGCAAAATTTTTGGTACCACTACAAAAACATCTCCAAACCCAATACAATGTTGTATTTAAATTGTCGAGTTGTTACTACAATAATTTACGTTACTATAATATAATATATACGGTATTTATACAATTTATCGATACAACACTACGCACAATTTTGGAGACCTTTAGGTTACAAACGAGAAAACATTTTTTTAAACCAAGTTAGGTATGTAATTATTGGTATAACAATAAAAATGAGAACATCTTATGCAGACTCTTTTCTGTTATCTTTACGATAGAATATATATTCACTTGTTAAAAATTATATTAAAATTAACTACCACACAAATGACAACAGGAGCTTAAATTCAGTAAATAGTCAATGACTACATATTATGTACTTAGGTGTGTGTAGGTAATGTAATATATTATATATATGTATATATATTTAACATGACTTTAACGTGACTCTACAAGATTATGTCAATTCACAATATTCAGTTGTAATTATAATGCATCAATGTTACAATTTACCGTAGAGTAGTAAACGATCATATACTAGCAATAACATGGAAAGCAACACAGCTTACAGTCAACATAAAATCCAACTTTTTTTTTACTTAAAACTAGAGCAACACTGAAAAAGCTGTCGGCAGCAAGTGCTAAAGACAATGATATACCTACATATTAATTAGGTATGATTTTCAATACACAGGATGATAGATTTTAAATGTTCTGTTCAGATACATTTAATTTTTTATGCTATATATGTGCTTCACATCTCACCGATGCTGTATGAGAACAACGGTTTTGTATAATATAATATATTTATAGTGATAATAACTTCTCGGGATATATTTATATATTCATATCTAATATATTGTATATGTATGTATACAATTTGACCATACAAACATTTATCATATAAATATAATATACTGACGACAATAAAGTTGCTGTGTGATTGATTGGTAACCATTGTCGAACGTACGCAATCGTAATCGAAAGGATATTTTTTACTTGAAATATACTTCTACACCATCATATTCAAACATATTGCACAGCGTTAACGGAAAAAATATCTATAAACTACATGTTTTCATCCAACTTGTACCCTCCCGCACGACGACGCTACTAGGGACGAAATAATGCAACAGAACGTCAAAGCTATACAACACAGCTACAACACACAAGAAGAGATTATCATTTTCACATGTATGCTAAATTAAATACGATAGATCTAAATGCTTCACATGTCGCAAACCAAACAAAGGAAGGAGGAAGGTAGAAAGGGACTTTCTCTGGCTCATTTCCGTAGTGACAAAAAATGTAAAAACAACACCAACCCATCATTATTAACCAACTGGTATGTCCTATGTAACTGTGTTACACAAATATGATTAGTAATTACATCTTTAAAATTCCAAATCAACTAGGCAAAATGCAGAAATAGTTTTTTTTTAGAGGAGATGAGAATATGATGCCTTCACGACGGATCCAATCTTTTTGCCTTTGCTGGCGAGTCCACCTGCCTGGCGAATCTTGTTACTGTTTGCATACATACACATAATAACACAAAATAAATACAATAATAACAGTTATTATTATAGCTTTTTAATTCACAATTTCTTTTTAGCATGTTGTTAAGTTTACAATAGCAGAAAAGTGGCATCTTGTTCTTTTCTCTTTATTGTTTCATCAAAAAGTAGTTTAAAAAGTGATAACGCAAGCACCATACTGGCATACTAAAACAAAGTGAGTTTCAGGCAAATTAAAGGATTGATGAGTATTACTTGCAAAGAGTTTGTATATAGTAGTGTAAATGATATTGAGAATTTGAGATTCTGTTTTTATCTATTCGTCGCCAACAAAGTTCACAGACTTCATAAAAGGTAGAGATATAGTTGAGAATAAAGACTCCACTAATTAATGGTTTATCATTTGTGCGTCACGTTATTTTTCCATGATACTGAAGAATGGCCAGACCAAGTTTGTATCATGCCCTTTGTAGTTCACCACAAATGGTGGTTATTTTCTCAAGAAACGGGGCCTTCATAACGGAACGGTTCTTCCACGTTAAGCGGAGTGTCAGGAAATTATTCTTGATTACAAGTTGTAATTTACAGCTTTATAATAATGTACGCCCGGCTAGGCGTATTTAATGTTTGTACTCATTCATGCGTCATCTATCATGAAATCATGACTCTCTCTTACGACATGACTCGTGCTTGACTGATCTTTGCGAGTCTTTTGATTTCATAGAAATACAGCGTGGCACACATTTGATAAACCCAAAAAATACAAAGTGTTCAGAGGAAAAAGCTAATCGCACAAGCGCAGCGCTTACCAATCAGCAACACGCACCAATGTATAAATAATAAATACCCTGTTCAGTTATATAACGTGTATCGACGATGGAACAAGAAAAGGTGTGTTGGTATTGGTGTTAGTATTTAGGTATGTGTATTTTGTATCTAAAGTTATTAATTAACGTGTCTCTAATGATGGTATCTGATAAAGTTATATGGCATTTTTTGAAAGTGTGCAACAATGAAGATGGTATTATCAATCATCATGTATATGGAATTTGGCATGGACTTTCACTTGTATGACAGCCAGACCGGCTTATTTGTTCGGGATCAAAACTTTCTTTGCGTTTCTTTCTAACGTCACCAGCAGGACTTTGTTCGTACATTCAGTAAGATAGAAATGCCTATGATGATTTCCCTTTTCTATTTAGGTAATCAGAACCTGATGGTTCTGGAGATGATAGGTACACATGCATGCTACTGATATACAAACGGCTTAGTTTATTACAACTAGCGCAAAAGCAAAACTTTTCAGTATCCTGGCGAATTAAGTTTAAATAGCCCTTCGCTGCTGCTTATGCTTGAAGCCAGGCAGATATATCTGTTAAAACATACCAAAATCTTCGTCCATCATACCTATTTGTATACACTTTCTTTATTATTCTATTATATTATTACTTATTACACAAGAAAATAACTATCATCAGTTGTACAAGTTAAATTTAGAGTATACCCACCGTCTCATGCATTCTGTCGATTTCATAAAAAATCCATTCCAAAGCTTATGGCAGCCCAATTTTACACGTTTACCTTGGTGTTGTATGATACGACGACCATCATCGTACATTCACACGAATACACGTGGCATGATGACATGACGCACTCCAACAGCGGATAAAATGTTTAACTCTATTCATTAGCAATAATTGTGGTTGGTAATACTGTCACCGTTAGTAATCAATCAACATTTCGTTTTTTGTTTTTACTGTCCTATTTGTTTAACTCGAAGATAGCCTACCTAAAGTTGAATACGAGACCAGAATGAAAATGGCCAATGACCGATATGGAACTGATTACTATATACGACGTTTCCACAGCACATGTACTTATCTCAAACAAAGGTACCTATATAGCTGTATATTCATTCATAGTTTTTTATCTGTTTGTAATATGACTAATATTAAAACCACTGTCAACTGTACTGTATGTTGGTAAACACTTAGTTATACAAAAGCCTTTTTTGATACAGGAAAATTATTTACTTTCGGTTCCCCCGGTTGCCATCTGATCGTGACTTTTAAACCGGAAGTGTAAAATATAAATCTCATTCATGCTTCCTATACACAATACGAGCACAAGTAAAGTCTATGCTGACTGCTTTAAAGAATGAATCTGAATGCAATCAGATATATATGCACGTGAAGTGTTCCATCACAAGATATATTACCTTTTTTCTGTTGCTTTTGCATACTGTACTACAATCACGGGCGTAGGGGCAGTGGTGATAATAACAGGTACTACTACTCCTATGCTATGAATAATAGTAACAATAAAAATAAATACTACAAATTATAAGGATAGTAATAGTGGTACAGTAGTTAAGCGAGATAGGCATGAAACACTATTTTTGCATTAACATTAGGTCACAAAATTAAGAAATTGGAGATGAAGATAACGTTGTAACGAAAAGACAATGGTACACGCACGCAGTGGACTGATAGTAGCAGTTGTAGAGGAGAAGTAGAGAACAGCAGTCAAATTTATATGTACATAACGAAGGAAATAGAGAGGCAGAAATTCGAGTACACTGACTACAATCGCGGAGTGAACCTACAAGTGAATAGGGAGAACATTTTTTAATTCATCGGTAAACGGTAGAAGATAATTACAGGTCAGATGGTTCGTGGAAGTATAGTTTAGTAGAGAACCATCTAACTCGTAGAGCATTTCTTTACAAGTACAAGTATGTATTAATTATACAGACGAAGAATTATTTGAATAAACGTTATTAAGGAATAGGAACTAACACACTCTAGTAAATGAATGGTTATACTGGGCACGACGATTACATTAGTTAATGAATTCCACTTAATAAAGCTGACCTCCTTTAGTAATTGAGTAACTTAATAAAAAAACTATTAGCAGTTGTAAGTCATAAATATTACGAGTAGTCTTTGTTAGTTCTATGTTCACTGCTAAAGGTCAGATCATTTTTATCCTATCCCACTACTTGCTACTCCCTAAAATCCCTATAACAACATTTCTTCTATGTCAAGGGTTTCGGTGGAGATGTATATTTTCCACTATATTGTACTACAATTACTCGATTGAAGTATTTGCACTGTACTGTACTGTAAGTATTTTAGCATTTTACGACAGCAATAGCTGTGTAGTTTTAGTATCTCCACTCTCCATGTACACAAACTAGTAGTAAACACTTGCAAAAATTGTTATTTTTGTTCTAAAATGGATGCATTTGCTGATGTATATGCTAGAGCTTTTTATGTTATGATTTAAGATGCAATACAATAACTGTAAACGGGGTTAATTCGAAATCATCGAATGTTGCAGCATCAAGCACCATCACCACCACCGCCTGTTTCATGACAGTGAAATGTATGTTGACTTATCAATCTGAACATACATCTCATTTTGATAAAATATTTAGTTAAAGGATGTAAGTGGAACGGGATTTGGTTAAACGGCCAAAACACAAATAACAACTAGAAACTATTACTTATTCAGTACAAAAGCCATACAGGAAGCCTTAGTAGCAACAAACAACGTACGTATTCTAGGTACGACAACTATGTAACTATGATTTGAAAACGGTCAGTTGCGTTGTACATCCGATGGAACGACCAGTATGGTAGATGGCATAACTAATAATAACTAATAATAGTACCAGCAAAAATATAATATGTATATATATAGTGCATATGTATATATGCAAAAAATGAAAGGCAACTGTAACGCTACTTCTATTACTATTAGGATGATTACAAGTTACAACGGAAAGTATTTATAAATGTTTTAGACTAGAGTACTATTGAGAAAACTGGATAAATTTAACAATGATTACAAGTTAACAGTTAGCTTGGACTACTACCAGAATGGAATAATAATAAGAAATGCGTAATACAAAACGTGGCGATTGATTGTTGTATAACAATTAAATTATACATAAGTAAATGTATTTAATATATATTCATGAAGAGTTTGTAAGGGTGCAAGAAGAGTACAGAACAAAGATTATTAATATTGAACCCATCGCCAAGAAAATAACGAAACGAGAACTGTGCTAGCAAGGTGAATTCATCAGTAATAAGAAATCAGCGGAACAGTAAAAATTGGTTTGTCTACTTGGTAATGGACTTACTTAAATGTTGTACTCTTGTTTGAAACGACAGAGCGATACACAGATGATGATGATGCCTTTGACGATGATGGTGGATGATGATTATTTGATGATGATGATGTAGTCGCAACAAGTTGTGTCCTAGTTGTGGTAGTAGCACCACCACCAGTGGTGTTTCCGTCCAAAAGTTTTTGACCATTGTTGGACGATTGGTAACTATGAGTGCGTACCGAGGACCTAGTGCTCACACGAGTTGAAACGGTATTATTATTATGAGTAACCGCAGGGAGCAGCTGATTGCTATTAAGTTTCCCTTGCTGGTGAGTAGCAGTTGTCGTGGAAATTGATGAGGATGAGGGCCCCTTGTTTGCATTTGCAATCTCATTTATATTGGGCTTCTCTGCCACTTTTTGAGATGGTATGCGATCGCTAGCATCAGCCAAACCAGATAAGTTCACATGATTCCGATTTTTTGCCCGAAGTGTTCGTGGACATGGATTATGCGAGTCACGGGGCGCTGTCAATCGAGACAATGACCGCGTCACAGGGCGGTTCAAAGGAACTCCAGAGAGCAACCCGCTGTTTCTACTGCATAGATAATCGTTCAGGTTACGTTGGTCATGCTCAATGTCTAATGGCTTAGAAGTAGGGGGAATCGAGTTAGAGGTAGCAGGAGTTTCGGAAGTGGACACTGTCACTTTCGATAATGTCAGTAGCCGTGCAGACCCGCAGTTAGCATCACGATATGGCCTAATCGTACCAACGCCAATCCCATACGTCAGCAGCGCAGCGTGAGAAAATAATATAGATCATACACCCAGGGTCAGTACCAATAAATAGCATGTCAATGGAACTACATCACCATATTAAAATGTGATTTAAACGAATCGAAGTAGTAGTCAAATGTACATACACACACTGTGAATTTTTTTAGTACCAAATAAGGTGATATTATCAAAAACCAAACCAAAATACCAACAGTGAAAGCAAAAACCAGTGATGAATGGGGTGAAAATCATAAATAAAATATAACCGTAATGCTTTTATGATAATGATGGCATAACAGCTAAATGCCCAACATTAAATGTTATATTAATAATGGCAAACAAAATAATAATAATAATAATTGAGTAAATAAGTAAACCCAGAAATTAGAAATACTAGGTAACTATATAATCGAGCAAAACAATTTCTTTTTATGATATACTATAGCTAAAAAAAAGTTTTCAAGCCGCCTATACTAATAGTACACAAAAAGTGCACAATAATGTAGTATTTAGTGCGACTAGATTTTTTTTGTTCAAAGTTTAAAAATACTATCTTTGTCTATCTACAAAACTAATTCCAACTACTTCGTTTCATTCAAGGATATGGTCATTATGTACACAGGATCTAACATAACAGTTTTCACAATTCTATGAACTCTAAAGATATTTTCATATATTTGCATTCACGATACACGATTTGTACATGGGTACGTATTTACACGACAATAGCAGAAAATTACAGAAGGGGGAAATAATAGAAAAATACAAAAGTGAATTTTGAATAACTCGCAAATCGAAAATCTGAAAAAATGGACAAGACATAACCTTATACATGCTATTTCCCAACTCCCAACTCAAACAATATTAGTAGAAGTAAAACCACACATCTGAAACCTAAGAAACGGTACCTACAGGTGTTTAACCAGTAGGCAGAAAAACCAGGAGTAATTTTTTTAAAATATACGGATTAAATACAGCTCAAACAAGCATTATAAAGCCAACCGATAACCATAGGGAAAATTGGCAAACTAACAAAAATTGTGCAAAGCGTTAAAAATCAAAAACAAAAACTGTGCATCCATCTTCATACCTCTTGCTGGAAGTAGAAGACGGATTTGTTCCTGCCGCACGCTTCAGTCGAGTCGGATCCCTGTTAGCATCTTGCTGCTGCACATTTCGACGAGAACTGACTCCTTTCAAAGGTAAGAAATTGCGACTTGGACCACTAGCTGCGTTGTTACCGTTGGCATTGGCATTGTTAGCTGTAGTGTTACTGCTGTTGTTGTTATTATTAACATTGTTAGCTCCAGCTCCGGTTCTACACACAGCAAATACGCCATACATAAGTAGTTAGGACATCACTAAAAAATTTGACAACTCTTTATCGTTTTATAATATTGAAACACAGATCAGTTTAAATAGCGCACGTACTGTCTCATGGCTTTAATTTGATTTAACATGTCTCCCTGTGTCACTTCATTTTCTCCCTGATCTTCTTCAGCATCTTCAACCTCATCCTCAACATCGTCAAAATCATCATCCTCTGGTTCGGCAGCTATTCGCTATTGTAATATTTTAAACCCCACCGACATTTAACAGATATGCTTTTATGCAGCGTTATTAATAATAAATATGTAGAACAGGTTTTTAGTTACCTCTGCTTCCTCATCTTCTAGCCGCATAGATCCAACTTGTGCCAGAATGGACCGCACTCCACCTGTCGGACTAACTGTAGCAGAAGCTGCATTGGCATTTTCGTCAGCAAGTGTACCCTTCCTACGGACACTGTATATTGGCCATTGGAATCTGGTTGCTCCATTGTTATTTTGCTGATTATCACGAAGTTGGCGCTCACCTTGCTGCCTCAATGATTGTTCTTTTCTATTGTACATATTATATAAAAATTAGTGTTAAAGATTACACTTCATTTTTGAAGACCAATGATTGGATTCAAAATTTACTTACTCTTCTAGCCATTCTTGCTGCATCCCAATGACAGAACCAGGTCTACATAATCGAACCCATGCAATGGCCTCTCGAGCAGTAAAACTGAAGTGCTTAATGATGTAGCAGCCTATGAGAGACCCCGTTCTCCCTAATCCAGCTGTTAGACACATTTTATAAAGACAGAAACAAATATTTAACGATATACTTTAGTTTCACTTAAGATACAATTGCATACTACGCTTAACCATAGAACATTAGTGTGCTAGCTTATGATATATGTCAATCAGTAGATGTATCCGTCAAGTTAACCTGTGTATGATAGTTTAAAGTTCGCTATTGGGTCACACAGGATAAAATCGATAGATATCTTTGAATTATTATAGTGACACGATTGCCTGACACTTGGTACTGTCAATATCTTACTGAGACTTGTATGTTTGTCAAGTTTCTACGAGGGTCCCAGCCATTCAAGTTCAAATTCTAACGATAAGAACATATTATTCTATGATGAGAACCCATATTTAATTTGATCTGTATTGTGCACCTTATAGTAGTAGAAAGGATTAGTTGTTGGAATTCTTGAATATAATAGTATAAGGAGTTCAAATTTTGCCACATTAACGCAGTGTATAACTATTGCCGATGACGGTGAAGAATATGTGCTATTAGTTTCAGCGGTAGTATCATATTTTTGATATATTCAACTGACGGTTTTAATAAAATTACCTTTGCAATTGAAAAATAAATACCAAATCATACCAAAGTCATAACGTACATAAATGACCAGTTTTATGCATACCTCATAGTACTCATATTCCTCCACATCAAAATCAGAAAAGTCAAAAAATTTGCACTGCAGAGCTTTGTGAAGACCATTGAAAACGTCCAAAAGAGTAATATAAAATGATGCTGATCCAAATGACGCATCTCTATACATGCAAGATGTGAATACATATGAACATTTTACCAAGTCATAACAATAAAAAAGGATGTGGGGTAAGAGTGAAAGTAGTGGCATACCGAAATGAGACGAACGGTGGTGCATTAGGACCCAGTAAGCATCGGTATGCTTCTTCCGGAGTCTTGTTCATGTAAATGATCTAAAGGAAGTTTAAAATTTTTGCATCACAACATAAAAGATTTAAATTAGACATACTACTAGTACAATATTCAACAATGGGTAGTTACCGAGTAACCTCCAACCAGAAAAGCAGCATTGACCCGTTTGTGAGGATCCGAGCTGGTGTAATGAATTATTCTCTTACGGTGAAGTGACGGAGCCTAAGCAAATTATGTATATCGATTATGTATTACATAGGTAACAAATGGAAATAGATAATAAGATGCGTATATACAGAGCAAACATCCATACCCTTAATTTTGCATTCAGCTTATGGCAGTATCGATACAGCATTGCCAAGTTGAGAGGACCAAAATCAGAATTAAAATTTTCGTATACCAACTCATCATCAATGGAAAAGTAGTGTGTATTGTTTGTTGATCTTAGTCGATATTTGCCTCGCAATGTGGCAAAATAAAGTCGATCTGTAATTTTTTTAAGCATTAGGGATGATGAAATTTATAGTTGGTTATAAGGTAATTAACTAAGGGCTTAAGTAGTTGGTTTTCAGTTTTTTATAGTATTTAAAGATAAAGAAGCTAAGAATAGGCGCTATACATCAATATTTTTAAATTGGATCTTACCTTTAATAATCTCCGCAGCATACAATACTGCCCCTTCTCGAATCTCATCGTCTCCAAAAATATCGTCTTCCATTGAAGTTGTTTTTATTATCACGGGTACGTGTTGTCAAAAATGGTTACTTCATGTAGGACTTCTACCACATCGGGAACTACTACTCCAGAAAATCACAATGAGGTAGACTCACTCTGTAAATTAAAGATGCAAATTACATTACCATCACGTCCCTGTTAACATCCGAATTATACTTTTGAACGTATTAACAAAGGAATGCCTAACAACACCCTATGCGTTTTTCAATTTACATCTGCATCCTGCCATAAATACTTTCTAATAATTCTAATAAAGAATTTCAAAGCAGAGTAAGTACAGTTGTTTTGTTCGATATGTTATTGCAATGGTCAAACGCATCAGCATTATGAGTTAATACTTACTCACTACGCGACAACTTAAAGAAGCAGTGACGCTGTTTTCAATACGCATACACGAGTTTCGTCGTTCATGTTTTAAAATTGTCAGTGATGTTGTACAGATGACGGAGATAAGCATGTTTATTCTGTTTAAATCTTAATTTTATTCACTATTTACACTAGATTTTGATTTTATATTACATATAAAGATACAGCTATTAGTGTGAGTGCTAAACTATATTCCACCTACCCCGCGTGTGTAATAGTGTAATGTGTCTATAGTACCAAATTGCTTGGACATGTGACCGTACTCAATCCATCAACCCAACTAACTGAAATTATAGAGATTGCAATATATGGACAATAAAACAATGTTTTTTTGCATAAACTGCACACGTTAGAATAACTATTTCTTCATAAAAACACTCATTTGAAGACAATGAATTTTCCGCTCTACACAACTCCCGTTACTGAAATGACCGTCAGGCCTGAATTTTAATAATATTCGGGGTGTAATTCTAGATGTGGGACAAGAAGCTTTTATGCCAAGCTTGATGGAGATCCGTCAAATTCCTGCGATAGTTCTCATGATTACAGACAGAGAGACATGCAAACTAACATTCTGATCGTATAAACTAGTCGAAATGCTTGTTAATTAATGATCTGTTGTAATAAGTTGCCCGAGCCCATGCATGTCCGACAACCCTCATACGCGCCGATTAATTTCACTAAGATTGCTACTACGCTATCCGGATTTTCAACAAAACATCTAATACCTTTTCAATGTTTTGTAAGTTTGTTGCATAATGCTAAAAATTTACGTTTAAAAACCAGCATTTTATTTTACATCAGTTTGTAAAATATTTTCTTTCCGTAAATCCGTAAATAATTTTGTTTTGTTTTGGAGAATACCGGTACTTTAAAATATGCATAAATTTACTACTTGTGTATTAGTGATTAGTGCCTAGAAACAGTAACGCTGCACTATACACATCAACGTAGCTAAGGTGTGAAGTCAGTCGTCTGTCCATGTAGGCCATTACAGGCCATGTAGACTGTTGGTTCAATGTAAAATATGAGCGTTAATATAACTTTTTTCTTTCGTTCTGACAATGGCCGCACAAGTGATGAGGGTTCCCCTATCAAGGAAGAGCATCTTTCCTTGCTTGCATTTTGCTGTATGTGTGTGGGTGATTTAATTTGAACCAGCCAGTTTTTACAACACTACATGTTTACATTTCTATTTCAATCGTTGAGACGAGTTGTTTGAATTTATAAGATAGTAAACTCACAGTTACTCTCTTGTTCTTTGTTTGCTTAAAATAAAGATGCATTCACAAATGACCTTCGTACTTACAAGTGAAGTCTTCCAACAGAAAGATCAGATTAATTTTACCATGTAATGGTCGTCATTTGGTCGTACTTCATTATATGAGGTTCTTAATACGTAAGAGTAAAAAACCATATCCAGAATATCAATGATGAATGGTTCAGACACAGCAAGTATCAGCGTCTGCAGCCGCAGCCTATTATGGTTCATAACACATGCACATAAATATGCTCATGTAAGCTATTTTTACTAAAACACATTTTCTAGTGAACTCAAGACAAAAAGGTAAAACCAACAGCGTAAATTATCCTTATAGTTAGTGAATGACAAAGATTTTAAACTTAAGGCTGAACGGGTGGACAAACAATGATACTCATGGGCCATGGGGGATCCCCCGTGGGAACTAGGAACGTGTCGCAGCTATTTTTACATTCTTGTAACTTGCGTTTATTATGAAATATGTACATTTTTGTTAACCATATAGTAAAAACGTTGACGTTTGCAATCTGTCCAACTACTCACTTTGGATTGCTACTATGCACATTTTGCAATAACCTTGCCTATTATGTACACCCTAACATGAATTGTATGTTGTACACTAATTGTAAGTACAATTCACAACGTGATTTCTATTACCCTTATCTCCGCAAGATTTTTATTGCCTTTAGGCTAGACACAGATGTTGATGAAATGAAGGAAAATAAACTTTGTGCTAAGGTTCGCTGAAAAAGTGTTGCCTACTTTAAATGCCAGCGGAGTTTATATACAAGCCAAACATTCTTTAAACAACTAGACAAGCAGAATGCCTATAAATTTCCAATTTAGATTCAACCATTTCTAAAAAGTTTGGTACCACTTGCAAAATTTAGCCAACCACAAGGACTTAAAAATATGTTTCCTAACTTCGGGTTCATCTTCGAAATTGGCTATACTACGTATGTAGATTTAAAAATTTCGAAAACATTAAAAATCCCTCTTGAAGAGTTATGGTGCGAACACCCGGCCTTTTGTATATGCCGACGGACGGACGCGGCGATTTAAATAAGTAGAGCCGCGACGTTAAATGTAAGAAAAGTGTTACTAAATAAAATAAATCTTAGGTCAGGTCAGGTTCGTTCGTTTGTTGTTCACACATTTTCGTGATTTCGCAGTTAGATACAATCTTCATTATCCAACAGCGTTTTTATACAAGATAGCCGACATCTAAAAATAGATAAATACGTAAATTCTTTTCGAACCAGAATAATAGTGAGTAGTTATCTTAGTTATTACTTGAGTAGCATGCATGATGCATTGAGCTTACAGTGACACTGTTTCTACCTCATACAAAATTTGATGCTGCATTATCGGACATCGTTCAATTGCGCTTCGCGACATACTTTAAGTTCACTGAACACGATATACATCTGCAAGTTCTTGCATAACCTGCAAGCAAACCAGAGTTAGCCATATCCAGGCAGGACAAGGAACACTGATATTGTTCACTGACAGTTTGATTGAAGTTCATCAGTGTCATCAGACATTTATTGTCTTATTCATATGTATTTTATGCTTCCGTACTAAGCCTATTAATTTTATCGTTTATGGGAGAATCCAAAACGAGGTATAAAATTAATGGTTCGAGTAAGAGTAATCACTCTCATTAAAATACATTCACCTTTTGATAGCAATAAAGAATAACAGAACAAAAAACTGTAATTAACGAGTCAGAACGTACATATGCGTGAGACAATCTTCGGCAATCACATCAATAGCTTTCACCCACCGAACTACTTTAAATAACAATGTTTTTTAAAATTGCGCCAGCTCTATCTACATGTGCATGTCTCTTACATTTCGTATTTTAACCATACTCTATTCTTTCCAAATGTGCTACCAATTTAATATTCACTAATAAATTCCCGTTACTTTACGACAGAAATGGCCTCTCAAGCATACCTTTTTTCTAATGACAGCAAGTTATTAGATAGTAAAGTAAGTAACTGACAACTAGTTTTATACTTCAACGATAACAGTTCTCCTCTTCGGTACACTATTCTTCACTATCACTACACCACTACTAATTGGAAAATGAAGAAACTGCCTGTGACGATGATGAAGTTGCTTCAAGAATCTGTATTCGATCGAAAACATCGTCATAAAATAGGGAGAAAATAATTAGTCGACAACAAGCCTCGTCGGGCATTTCAGATAAATACATACAATGTGCACTTTGATTATATGTTTATATTTTTGGGATTGCGGGGGAAAATGCATATAATGCTTTCCTATAACCAACCTGCAAAAATCTTCAGTGCACACATCATATATAATAGAAAAAAATTAATGGGTTCTTCTATTTTACCCCTCCTCGTCTTTCTCTTCTCTCTCTCTCCTCTCTCTCCAAAAACACTCAAAATCTACGTAATATATGGATGTACATACATAACACTTGATACTCGCAGTACACCCAACTATAAAACAACCTCATTTAAAGAACCAAAACAAGATGGGATACAACGAAGCCCCTGCACTATTCTTTGAAACGGAAAAACTAATAAAAATTAAAAATACACAAGTGCACCCTACACACTTACCTAAACATCCATAATATTCCTCCTTTTCTCTCTTCGATACAACAACTTCAACACAATCACACACACAAGAAGGCACCCAACAGCTTCTTTCCCCTTTCTCTGCTTTTGCAAACTTCCAACTCAAGTCACAAAAACATCAGTCAGTCAGCCAGGCAACAGACACGTAATAACGATGATGATCCTCCTTGCAGCTAGCAAAGGAGCTGTTTTTATCACTATTTACAAGGAGAAAGGAAGACGAAAAAAACACATTTTCGTTCGACTGACTTCTGCTAAGTTGAGAATCTCTTTTACTATTCCAACTTGTGTAACTACATCTCTATGAGGATATCCATAATATCTACCTAGCTATTATTACGTTATTATTATGATGTGCCGATGTACATATTTTTAAAATTTGTTTTGTAACCCGCACACAGCTAGTAGTAGTGGTATGAAATTGGAATATGGTTTGGTTGGCGTAGTAACTTTTTTTTTACATGTGCAGCAGAAAGTCTGAAAACAGTAAATACATGCATAGAACATAAGTGTTTTTCCACTATCCACTATACTAGCGTATATACGTTTAAAATGCAAATATACAAACACTTCGTGCGTACTGCAATAAACAAATGCTGCTGATTTTGCTGATGTGATCTTTTATGAGGAAATTATTATATGTGGGCAGTTGTGCGGGGCGAAGCGATTCGTGAAGCTACAACAACGAAGAAAATATATAGAGAGAAAAAACTCTCTTGAAAGCAAATGGATTGGTGTTTTTTAAAACAGCTCTACACTTTATATCCATTACTACTAGTGTAGTAGTACTACTACTACTACTGCTGCTGCTCTGCTTCTTCTGCTACAAAGAATTATGATGATGTTGCTAGGCTCGTCGGCTGGAGGAGTTGCTCAGTTGTTTCTCCTTGGTTATATAACAAACTGTTTTTTAATACAAGAAGGAGCTCCCGCAGCATAAGCCGTTGGTTGGCTGGTAGCTGTTTTGAGATGATGATGACGATAGTTGGTGTGTGTAGTAAGTAAATAGAGGTGGTACGTGTGTGTGTAGGACTACGGAGTCTTAACCACTTGATGTTTTTACATGTGAATATTATGCGAGTTGAGCTTGGTTGTTGTTTGAGACATGGGAACATAACAAGTAAAGTGTTATAAGATTATGGACATGACATGAGAAGATATAAAGAAGGGAAGAGGGGCAGTTAGGCAAGACGCAAGAGAATAGTGCGAGACATGAAGAAAATAGTGAAGAGAATTTCTCGTTGAAGAAATGATGATGAATCCTGTCGTTGGTGTCGTCGTCGCTTTCTTTCGATCTCTACCAAAATCGTACGAATGATATTTCTAGACTACTGCTGATTATTGTGTGAGTGAGTACTGAGTACTTTGTTGGTTTGTGCTGGCCTGATATACATACTAGAAAAAAAGTTAGGCATGTATATGAAACGGACCAAAAAAACACCTTGTTTTTATGCATATAAATATATTTTTGTAAATATGCATATATTTATAATGCATTAAACGTGCTACGTCGTACTTGCAATATATATGTATGTGGCAAAGTTAAAGCGTATGGAAGGTTGAGTTTCAAAATTGCAATATCATAGTAGAAAGCTAGGGGGGGAAATGGCATTTTTAGTAAAGGAAAAGAAGGCTTGCACGGAGCAGTGCTCAGATATTTTCACCAGCCAAAATTTGCGAAACTACAAATCAGAGGTAAGATGACATATATGCCTGCATGCATGCCAGCGAGCCAACCAGGCACAAAAAAATGCAAACTATAATTGGGTAATGACACCTGAATCTCGACCTGCTTGCTGCACTGCACTGACATACTGTGCGCTTCAATGAGGCACAATGATGACGATGATGATATAAAAAGAGTAGTACGATTGCGATGTTGGCGGTGTGGGTGAAAGGGAATCACTAAATTTACATAGAATTTTTAGTCTCCCCACCATCGCATCGCAATTCGCAATCAAAGTAAAACTTTTTCAGGTGCCTATTTTTGCATTGTTTATTTCAAGCATCCTCACAACATACAAAATGGATGAAAACATTTATGAGAAGCAAAATGGACCAATATTGTGTAGTGATATGCAGACACACATGCGAAACAGCATAGTTTGGCGATGATGACATGGTGACATTGCATAGCGTTCATTGTTTGCTTGTTGACGCTGTCTAAAAAAACCTTTATTTGCACTGTGCGAACTATAAATGGAAGCAAGATAATAACAATAATTTTGTTTGCAAAATTTGTAACCTTGAAGTTGCAAGTGGACTGTATTCCTAGCCCTGGCCCTTTTCTGCCTTGATATTTTACTCTATTTTTCTAAATGCTTAATTGAACCCAGTGAAGAAATTGTTGTGTTTGCTCACATTATGGTATAATTAAATTGGCACCTAGGCACCGTCGTCTGTGCCCATCTTACTCCTTTTAAATTCACAAATACTCCACTCTTTCGTAATGGTGAATGACTAATGACTTAATGACGTCAAAAATTGGTTTAAAAAATACTTGAAGACAATACTCAAGGTAAACACAACTTTACACAAATACAGAAAATCTGCCTCTTGTATGATTCAGACCTTGACTTGACGGCAGCCACTTTCAATAAATATTTTGTAAGAATTTAAAAGCATTACTCACCCAAAAGCCGATGTTGAATGTGATGAATGGGAACTTCTTCTCTCAGTCTTTCCACAAATATTTGCACGTCTTTCCTTTTCAAACGTCGATCATTTAGAAGTTTTAAAGCTCTTCGTAACCACTACTGTTCTTGGTTTCCCTTTTGCTTCTTTTTTCTGATTGTACAGAAATGTTTATCTTTTATTCTAGTTTGTTGTGACTGAAGGGGTTAAGATTCACTGGTCACCGAGAGTTATCAGCAAGACTCGAAAACTCGAAAATGGAATACAATAATTCTCCTTATTTGACTACGATTGTACACTTTTCACATATCAGCAATCATCATCAAGACAAAAACAAGACTTACGATCAGCGGTTTACAATAATAACGACAAGTCTAAAATATTTTGGGACTGGTGTGTTTGTTGATACCATCAACATGCGTCTATCACCAGTTCAGTGAGATAAATAATTATTGTTATCATGGTTTAATTCATAAAGAGTTTACAATGGCGATCAGGGTTATGATCATGCATCGCCTACAACTTTTCTCTCCTGCACTCGCTCCTCTTCTGTCTTTGCAAATCTATCTATATGGTAATTATCCTGTATCTTCTCCGCTTTTTTAGTCAGCCCACACAAAATCATGCAAAGAAAAGAGGCGAGGAGTGATTATGATTTTTTAAGCAAGTAGTAGAACCAGAAGGGAAACCATCAATGATGGTGAGGATTCGCTTCTCTGCCGCTGCTGATGTTTGCTGTTGTAAAACACTGTCTTCTTGTTCGTCGTCGTATTCGCGACGCTATCGTCCTCGTCGTGTCTTCTTCTATTCCGTCCGTCGTGGTCGTTGTGTAAATTTTTGAACTTTATGTATTGGTGAAGTACCACTTGTACCACCGAATCTCAAATCTGTAGGTACGTAAACACTACCAGAGAAAATATGGTATTTTTGCCAATAGTTTTTGGACTACTAATGTCATGCGTGACACAACGGAATTAAAACGCAAAAGTTGATGTGATGCTGCATCTCCCTCAACCTCCACCAACAACTCAATACTGCCGTTGACACACACGGGAAAAAAACTTCCAAAACCTATTTGATCACTCTAGTTGTTCACTATTAGAAGAGGAATTGTAGCCGACGCGGTGTACTTACTGAGCTGAGAATATTAAAGTATGATAGTAGTTTTGTAATAGCGTTTATACTTTTTCGAATATCAGTAAGTGGAGATGAAGTTGTGAAACAGCCCTACTGCTTCTTCTGCTAAACTTTTATGGTTGCCAGAGGGACTTGTTATTATGACTATTACTTGCTACTACTAACACCGACTCCAATCGTCTCAACCAAAAACAATATTATCGTTATCATATCAGGCATGAGCTGAGCATATACAAAGCACCATATCATTGACCATAGATTTTCCACTTCTGTACCAACGGCAGCATAGAAGTATCCTTGGTCGTAAATGGTGATAATATTCTGCAAACGGACAAAAAATATGTACTCTTACGACCAGCGTTTGAGGATTATGTAATTTTGTTTGGTCAAGTAAAGCCACCTAGCCACCTTGCGTTGAGTACAAAGTGCAATGAGCAATGGGGAATAGGTAGCTTTCATTCTACGAAAAGTCTTGTTACAACAATCAATGTTTTTTTCTTTATTATTCAAATACAGACGTATCCAGATAGTTTCTAAAAGGCAGACTGCACCGTCGTGCTGTTTCAAATATATGGTTATTCAATTGTTTATTCTAGACGTGTCAGTAGGTGGAAACCAGTATTGTTGTACTATAAAAGCAAATCCAAAAACTAAAAGCTCAAATTCAATGGCTTTCTATTTAGGTAATCGACTCAAAACGCAACAGTACGGACGAATGCCATAAAAACTCTGGATGCATCATCTTATAGTCACATTACGAACGGATCCCGGATTATTATGAATTACGCATTAGCATGACGTAAATCATGTCACATGATTATAACAACTAGTCAATTATGGTTCATCCGTAAACAGTACTACTGGCACAAATTAAAAATCTGGATGTGAACTACGAGAGTAAAATGCTGCTGGTCGTACAGCTTAGTTCATTAAAGCTTTATGTCTGTGTCCCTAATGGTACTGGTGCTGGTACTACTACTAACACACATGGCAACAGACAGGTCAGCTAAAAACTTTTGAATACCTGGTTGTTTGTTGTTGATATTTGTAGGAGTTTTCCCTTGCTCGTATATACAAACATTATAACATAGGTAGCTGTGTATCATTTTTTACGTCTGTGCTGTGTGTACATGCACCATTCCATTCTGCATCTTTCACACACAGAGTTGGAGTTGGCTCCATGGCGAAAGAGGATGGGTGTGAATCTGTAACATGTTATGAGTGCAACCTTCAGCATGAAATTTGAACATTTAAAATACCGCATTTTTTAAGCTTTTCAGAACATGTACTACCAATCCATGACCACGGAACGATGAAATAAAAGTTA
>JAHZNE010002736.1:0-18618 GCA_027744055.1 Callyntrura sp. NNG-2020 | reverse complement strand
TACTTTTATACCCAGCTGCCAAAAAGGCAAATTGGTCACCAACTGATAAAAAATAATTTAATAAAAAAATAAAAAAGTCGTTAGTTACGAAAAAATTGGGTTCCGCTGGAGTAGGGTTAATACTTTTTTTAGACCCAGAGACTGTTATCCTTAAATGGAAAAGATTGAATTGTTTTCGCCATAGGGAAATGCACGGGTGAAGCCGAGTCAAAGCTTATCGGTTTGTCTTAAAACACCTTTTTGGGGACATAAAATATGTGTTCCGGCAAGTGATAACCCGGATTATTGACCCCCAAGTGGTTTTATTTATTCAAGATCTATTCATTGTAGAAGAGAGTAAAACGGTCATTATTACTATAACAACATTTTAAATTGTGAAAATTCAAATGTACATACAGCAATAGGCAGGGGCTGGGGCTAACACCAGTCCTATTCTTTCCCGAGATTCTGTCTTTCTTTTGTCATTTTATACCTAAAAATTCCGCTCCAGAAAATATATGTGAATTCATAAGATAAAAACATCAAGATGTCAGTTTGATTTTTTTATGAAATGTTGTGAAATGGGTTGATGTGACCAATAATTTTATAATATATATATTCATTCTCGTTTCCTCCACACTTGCCCCGTCGTGTATTTTGCTATTTAAGATTGATTCTAAGTGACCGATTTTTTAAATGAACCATATATGAGAATTTATTTGAATGAAGATTAAGTAATAATAAAGAACAGAGTTTGGTGAGATCCTTCCAGGAATCTAGACACCCCTTGGAGGGCATAATAATTACTGTGCTTCTATGCATTTGGTGAACAGCGAATCATACAAGCTGAAACTAGCTGGGTTTAACCAGGGGAAATCTTATTACTATTTTACTTTCCACGTGGTAGCGCTATACAATATCAATAATTCCAGCCTTTTGCTTGTTGTAAAATATAAAAGCACTGCCTCCGTAATACAACATGGACTTAACTTCAGGGTCAAGCGAAATTGTTAGGGAAATTTCAATAATGTGTAGGGTGTTTCTAAAGTTGATCAGGGATGGAACAAAAACCACTGTAACAGCATGTGTTTATTTCTCAATATGATGATTGATTGCAAAGAAAGAACCCAAAATTACATACATTACGTATGAGACAAGTTATTAGGTAACTTATTTTAAATTTCCCCATGCAATCTACTTGACGAGTCATCCATTTTCTAATCGTTGATAGTGGTAGTAATCCAGATAAATATAGTATCAATGAATGTACTTTGATCCATGCGTGCACATCATCGTGCATATTTTTATTCTATAAATGAAAACGAGTAAAGTGCATAATACGCAAAATGTAAACTGCAGTTGTGTCTGATGTTCTATGAAGCATCAGAAGCATGCATGAAACGAACATGAATGTAATTGGGTTCGGACCAAAGATTGTTGTTGTCTACTCCATGTAGCATAAAACATATAGCCTTGGTTGCCAATTTGGAGGATGCAAATGCTGTCCCGTCGTGACTTTTGTAGTTCCTTCATAAAGTCATAATAACTATTTTATGTATTTTATATCTTGGACTGCCATGCCATGTCTACATGTTTCACCAACGTCAACGAATATATTATAATGAACCCGATAAGACAAGACAAGGTGTTTCCTTATGTAGTACGCTGCCACAATATGAACGTTGAACTTTTCAAAAAGCAAGTAGGTAGGCAGAATAAGTGAGGTTAACATGCACTCCATGTGTGATACTGGGGAACATTTTCGCCAGTTTTTGGTGTTATGGTGAAAGATCTTTCGAATTCGAAATTTGCAGAATGATCACGAATTCATGTTTTCGTCGTAGAAAAGAAGAGTAGAGTAGTGGTTGTTTGACTGAGACAAGCGAGAAACGACTAACAATTTAATTTTTAAAATATATTTAAAACAAGCGGAGTAGCCCTCAACTAGCATTGCAATTCACCCAAATGTTTCATGCCTTTCACCGGTCACCGACGTCTTCGCGGGTCACTGGCCAACGAAAATTTTATACTCCACTCGACTACCACATTGTTAGATTACTATAACAACGTTTGTGCAGTGTTTCACAATGACAGGTTGATTAGATTATCAACAGATTAGGCCATTTTAGCAGTGCCATTTATAAGATTCACATTGATCCAGAGGTTAAATTCGTATCGATTTTCTAAAATAGAGTTTAAAAATGTAATTTTTGCTCACGCGTGAATGCTCCAACAAATGGACATCTCAACATGCGGAAGCATTGAAATAATATGATGTACTTTAAAACAAATGGAATGCACTTAAAATTAACATCGAACACAGTTATTATTTCTTCAGCATTGAGCATAATCTAGTGCTAACGTCAACATTTCCATTTTTCTAGGCCGTAACAGGAGTGAGGTGTATTATAGTTTAGTTAAATTGAACTTTTTTGATGGCCAACGATGGAACTACTGCTGACAATATTTTATATATTCACTACTCCCATTATGTAGTAATATTCGTACTGGGACAGCTAGCTAGGCATAAAATATCCGTCATAAAGTTCATATAAAAGTTGCAACCCTGGCCAAGGTGTAAAAAGTAGAGAAAGCTGTAATAGTTAAAATTCTGAAAACTTGTTTCTTCTTTCATCTCTCCTTACTCGACCCATTCACAAAAATTACTCTAAAGGGATTTACAGTGATATTGTCGTCATTCGCTATGCTAACAAGGCTTAAATAGTGCGAGTGACAGTAAGTTTGCCGTGATAGCAAAAGAGTAGCTAATTGACTTGACAAATAAACGATAAAAAACATACCCACGCAAGTTTTTATTTTGTATAGGGCACATATACCAACATTGTATTAATAGTTTTATTCACATCCGCCTACCATTACCATCAACCATTTACGTTACTTTTCGCCTAGGAAAGAAAACCCACACAAAAATGGTACATTTTTTCTCCCAAATTCAACGGATATGGAAATAGAAGTAGAGGGGAGCCAGACAATAAAGCATGCCACAAATAATAGGTAAATGAGTACGACGGTGCGACACAATCCGGAATTAGACAAAAGGTTTACAACAACAAACTTGTGTGTGTTATTATTTATTATGCATGCGTGTGGGTATTTCGTTTTCATCCATATCATTAACAGGTATTACGGCTCAAAGTCGTAATTCCAAGTACAGCTCCCTTCGGAAGTCACATCTTGAGGAAAGCAACCGACAAACGCTCAAAGATATGTAGAGGATTATATTATTATGTCGGTTGTACGTATTATTATTATGTAAAAAGTGCAAGACTTTTTATATTATCACTCGTCTGCCAGTTAGTTCAATGGTACTGTACAGTACACAGCAGGTAACACAGACGATGCTACTTTCATTGTAATTGTAATTGTTAACTTTACATTGTTGTGCATTGATGATGCATAAGTGTATAGCACGCATACACGAACCTTACCTGAACCCAAGTAGTAGTATATACAGTTTTACCCGTTCACCGTTCATATTGTTAAGAAACGTGTGAGTTTAGTGAAGCAAAACAGGGTAAAAAACAAGAAACACGGAAATCGGAGGGGTCTATCTTCCATCATAATACACTTTATCTCGTCCGTATTAGTTGCTGTTGGCTGGTATACATTTCATTGTAAACGCTGGTGTGTAGGAAAACTGTTTTGTATCCTCTGAAAACTTTTCTAAAAAATATTACCTTTCAGGTTGTAACAGATAATTTTTAGCATCTCAAATTTGTTGTTAGAGTGGATAATATTTTTTTCTTGGTGGATATGGTATGGCCTGTGTGAATGGGAGCGACCCCTTCTTTTCCAACGAAATACATCCACAGTTCACACAACCAACGAATATAATATGCACCCTGCCTTAACATTTACAGATCTTGTGTAAAAGAGGATGAGCGTAAAGTAAAAATGCATTCTTCTCTCACAGTTCTCAGGTGAATAACAAAAAAAAAGTTTGGTTCGTGTGCCTTGTATACACAAGACACAAAACGTTGTTGGCACTGGCAAGCCGCAAGACATTACAGCTTTAATAGATGTACGTGTGTGCACTTTTAATTCATGTCCCCATAGATTAGGCCGAGGTATGCAGGTAAGATTACAACAACGTGTACCACGAACATGGTCCCTTTTAGATCTTGGCCGTCGTCGTCATCATCTTAGCATTTCGCCTATCCGCCTCTCTCCTCTTCATCTTCACCTACTAATCGAATCACATTTACGAGTGATTCCAATCCAAAAAGAAGCAAGTAATGTTACGCAAAAGCTAAAGCGCACAATACATGCGCATTCAACAATGCATGCAAGCAAGCAGTAGTACACGTATCATCATATGGTAGAAGAATTGAACTTCATCGTCGTACTCAAATTGAACAATGCAACATCCTTGTTGCGCTGCGAAGACATGTTTTTAACGACACAACACATCCCAACATAGTCCTAGTTTTAGGTTTCAGTTACATGCATAGCTGTTGCAGCAGCGATGAGAGATAAGGTCGTAGAACGCTTTTCGCTGTATGAGAGGATAGTGTCGTCATTTGCTGGCGTTTGTGCGTATCTTTGATAGTTGAAAAAATGCACGTATAAAAAACATTTGAAAATAACACCGACTGCAAGCAAGCAACCTGCGGTGGAAGCAATGACTGAGGATAAAAAAGACAGAGAAGAGAAGCATTCTACCTGATCCTCTAAAAATTGCAAAAGTAAGTACCATATAATTTTACATCCACCATGGCACGGATTGTCTAACAACATGAATCATGACGGAAAGACGTCAGCTTTGTTGGCTACTTTTTGCTGTAAGTGTCTTTTCATATTTAACATGTAGAGAGGATTTTTTAATATTTTGCGTGAAGTACTGTGTGTTATTCTTCTAAGCATTTATATACACATATACGTGCCTACATACGTGTAATATTTTATACTCAAAAAGTAGGTCCTTTGAAACTTGAAACATTGAAAATAGACGTATCTAGTTAGTTATAATAACGTCAGTTCAGTATGAGAGGAAATATTTTCTAAAAAAAACGAAGCTCTTCAATGTTACCTTATTTGCAAACCTTGTGGATTTTGGGTGGTGGTGTGGGTTGAGCGACTGACTGATGCTGCTCTAGGTGACTAATTCAAAAATAAATATATCATTTTTTTATTGCTTTAAAGGCTTACTCATTTTCACTCGTCTGTGTACATTTAACACAAATGAGTTATATGCAATTACTCGTACATGTATAACAACAACAACAGTCAACAGTGAATCAGCAAAATGGTGACGACGCTAACGTAGCCGACTACCTGCTTAAAATATTTTAGTGTTTTGAAGAAGAAGTTGAAAGATGTTGCTCCCAGTTTGAATTGATATGATGTAGCGGCCTATGGCAAATAGTAGTCTCATTCTTCCTTGCTATTACGCTATTTCTCTCTAATTAACGTTAACCGTGTCAACTTTGTTGCTCTATAAATATGCATGATAAGTCGTATCGAATAAGGAATCCGCTTTGCTTTACTTGTGTGAAAAATGTTCATGTGGAGTGAGATATGAATGACTTATTGTGTAAATGTTTGTGTGTGTACTGTGTCAGAAATCGTAATCGTGCCTGTGTACGTACATATTTTATGCATCAATAAAGTTATTAAGTTGAGCTGTTGGAGGAAAAAGTAGCAAATGTGTACACGGCTTATCACGTCGGGAGTTCCGGCGTTATGAAGAAAACGGATGTATTTGTTCTACATAAAATCTCTTCATTTCCATTTCTGATTCGAGTGGAGGACAGCTAACTTTGGTTTTATCATTTGCATTTCACTTAATGTGCTCTCTTGTTACTTTTGCAATGTTTTGAAAAGTAAGTACACATAAGTGACATATATGCATCCACCAACTGAAATTGCATAGTACAATATGCCATTTTGACGATGCACGTTAGTTAGAAAGAAATTGCTCTTATTATCACGACGTGGGGTAAATCCTCTCCCTGCTGGTGTTAGTGTTTGTTTGGTTTATTGTAGTGAAAATATTTCCTCTTCTGTATTTGTTTACGGTATCTTCAGAACATAGTACGTTACGTACTACTACGTACGACTACGACGGATGGGTTCAACAACAGCTTCTACCAACTACTGCACGTTTTAAGTAAGAAGAAGTATGTAAAAATGCTTTTGAGTAGTCGCTGTTTATAAATTACTAAAAATTACTCTGCTCATTACATGAAAGTTGAAAAGTTTGTATCCGCCGAAATTGTTTTTGTGCCAATTTCAAAACTACGTCGTTACGCCATTCACAGCACAATAAATAATAGGTGGTAGGAAGAGTAACATTTTCACGAGATGGAATGTTTTAAATACAATCGTATTTAATTATGTAAGTGTGAAGTGGGTAAATGTGCGGGTGTGTTGATACTGTAAGTGCATATGACAAAAGGCTCAATCAATCAAAAATTTTAAAAGAAAGGCAAAAAATACCTTATTGCATCTTAAGAAATATATACTGTTTTCTAATTGTGGAATTCTCCTTGTTGTCGTGAGTGTTATGGTAACGTCGCGTCAGTTTGAATAAGGGGAAGGTTGGAATCACACACCCTCGTTAAGAAATATATACTGTTTTCTAATTGCAACCACCAGTTCAAATATTTGTAACCAACGCTAATGCTATTAAACGGTCCATGGGGTATCATTGAAGTGGCAATTTGATTAGGCGTTTGAAAATAGAAAACGTAACCGTACTTAACGTAAATGTGTAGTGTGTAAGAACTTGCGTTCTTTTATGTTCGGCTTTCACATTTCGTATCATTTTTTGGTGCACCAGTTGAAACAAGACCGATCTACACATTGCTGTGGCAAAGTTATAAACAGGCTTTTTGGCCGTAACAAGATAGGTGAAGAAGCACAGATAGAAAGTGTTCTATCTATGTATAGTTCCCAAGGTTGACCCTCAGTCAAGTAAGGTTTCTGGCATGTGTGTATGGAAAAATTTACAGGGGCAGGGTAATCTCTACTAAACTGTTAAAACTGTTATATTATGTCATACATACACCATACCATCTTTTTGAACTTGAACCAAGAAAAATAACAAGAAAAGAAAGCTTACAACGTACAAGGTTATAATATTATTTTTTACTTGAGATTTGTATGCTGAGGTGTACATGTGTATTCTTTGGTGAATGACAGTTTAAAAATACACTTTAGAAATAATTAAACGGATTCAGCAAACTGTTGTTTGTTCGTGCTAACGGTTACAATTTTTTTTACAAAGTGAATGTGATCACCACAAAATGGATCGAGCTATTCGCGGTGCTGCTGTGTGTGCAGTACATTTGTGTATGGAATGATGCATAATAATATTTCTGCGTGGTCTGGTGTGCCCATCAAACCTCTTGCACGTATCTATTTAGAAATGCACAAATGATGTAGATATGTGTACACTGAAAGGTCATTTTAATCACTTGTTATCTATCGGACAGTCCTAAACACAATCTTCATGAAGATTTATTCTGTACTTTATGATGATGATTCTTGGAATTGAAATCATTATTTCCAAGAAAATTGTGTATCTCCTCATCATGGGTATTTCAAAATCACAATTAACAAAAACAAGCATCAACGTAAAGATTATATATTACTGTCTATAGGTACATTCTTTTAAATCTTAAAAGCACACATGTCAGCATAAATGCACGTAGCTACATTGAAAATTAAAATACAGTTAATATCGTGTGTGCAAAGATGGTAAATATGACAGGCGAGAGGCGACATATGTATGTCTGCTGTGTGATTATTAGTCTCACATTAAATCGCTTTTTGCGATGACGGCTGACGTTATAATATAGAGCATTTGGATCTTGGACAATAACATGTGCGTAAAACAATTCACTGATCACAATCACAAGCTTGTTGACGGTTTTAACTACATTGGATTTTTTTGTTTTGCAAAGGCAGCCTTTTCGTTTTATTTGTCATAACGTGAACGCAAAACTTAGTACGTTTACGTACGACATAAGAAGTTCATGGGTTATACGAAAGATAGTAGATACGTAGAGGTCATTTCATATTACATATCAAATCAATAATTATGGAAAATAATAAGTAAAAGTTGGCTTATGGCGTAAGGACAAAAGTTCAAATTTACCATGAAGTTCGGATTTAAAGTGACGTATGAAATGATAAATAGAGTAAGCTTGGTAAAGAGACGCCGTAGACAGATTTGTTTATGAAAATATAATGCAATCAATAACCAAGTTGATACTGCGATCTTAGTTAATTCTGTGGAAGTAGCAGTTCGTTAGTCTTTAATGGAGGTCGTCATATTAAACGTACCTAGTACAGCTTAGGTTTGTCTTAAACGAAATTAAACATTCTGTACCTACACGGCATACCGACATTGCAGCGATAGAATGCTCTTCTTTCTTCGTTCATTTTGTGACAAGTTTCATGATAGTTGTGCTGATAACCAAAATGTATCATCTATATATGTTGGAACTACATACATTCATTACATATAATTATAATTATATTCATTCAAGTAATTCATGTTTTTTGTAAAACTAAATAGGATACTAAACTAAGCAATGATAAGAAGAAAGTAAGGAGAAAACCATCAAACACTAGCCTTGCACAACACGGAACAAAGTCGTGTCCACCCATAAGGGTGTTATAAAATGCCTACACGAAGACATAAGCAACTAAAAATAATTTAAGATTGTAGGTGTATTTATCTGTTGTGTACTGGATTATATGTTTCATTGCTGGAAAGCAATCTTGAGAAATGAGCCGAACCTGATGATAAAATTTGAAATTGGCATATTATAGTTGTGTGTGCGCACGTACATGTGCTAAAAGTATGCTGTGTGTAGGTAAGGTGTATTTTTATATGGAAATCTTCGTTCGTGAGTTCCGTTGATATGCCGAGGTTTCATTCGTACGAGTTTTGTTACAATAAGAATAATTTCAAACTTCTTCGTCCGAATGATACTAATATCCATCCACCATTTCATTTTCATTCTCGTCGGGCGACACATGCATAACTGTTTCTTCTGATTTCAGCGGAGACATATGATAAAGGATAATCAAAGTATGTACCTTTATTTATGACGTAGCAGTACATAGAATTAAATTAAATTAATTACATTATATTTCAAATTCAGTTACATATTACACCTACCTATGTAGCAAATGAGATTCAGTTTGAGCAAATTTTCCACTTACTGCGTTCCTGATCTTGCATTCAAATGAGCAAGTGTAAGTCTGAAGCAGCACACTGTGTAATTCCGTAGCAAACACGACATGGTTAGAGTTTGTACTTAATTACTTTTCCATGTGTGTTTTCCATCCAGAGATTATATGCTAAACAAAGGAGCAACCAAGGAAGGTGCATCGTTTCAGGCTCATGAAGTCATGACTTACTCCCAGCGGATGCCTATAAAATACTACAAAGCTCCAAAAATCTAGTATAATGGCTCCATGGTAGAGCCAGAACCTCCACCTCTCTTCATATAAAGCGAAGAAAGGTCTAGATTACATTCAGGAGCAGCAAACAAAAGCATGAAAGCGAGTAAAGAGGGACAGAAGTGCCGACCAGAAAGCCATAAATGGAAAACGGAACAGCTTGCAAATAAAATGGTTTTATTTACTGCTACTGGTCCTGCTCCCGATACTGCATTAGACGGAATATAGTACCATACTGCTGGAAATTTTAGCTTTGCAGGACGATATTATTGTAGTGGCATGGCAGAAGAGCTGGAATGGAACGAAGCTGCAACATACATTGCATTACTTGATGTTGATGACTGTACAGAGACATGCGACGAACAAATCATGCGTAAATAAAAGAAAAGAACAAACACAAAACTAGTGTAAAAAGCACGAGCAGCAGCAGTATAGTGGTGGTGGTGAACCAGTGGTGCTGCAGGCCAGGCCAGAGTGCGAGACAGAAAAGTCATCCGTACTTTATAACGGTTAACTATATGTATGTCATTACATTTTTTCTTGGAGTAATTTGGAAGAGCCACAACAGCAAGTGGCACAAATGAAAAAAGTTTGATTTTATTCTCCAAATGCTCATTCCTCGTTTTCTTTTTGGAAGAAGGTTCTCTCTACATCATCATTAGTGATCAACAGTGGCAACGAGAAGAATTACATACACATATTCGCATTATATGGTATAAAAATAAAAAAAGACGAAATAAACTTACATAAAAAATATAGACAGTGGTCGTATACTTGGAAATGTCTATGTATACTGACGAAGACGGTGGTCATGTGTGTTTTAGATGTGTACGTCGTTGCAATGTAATGCGGACTCGTATGTCTTTTAAGTGATATAATGGTGTTATGCTTTTCTTCGTTTGAGGCTACCAAGTAGCCAGAAAAATGCCTCCGTCTGCCCTGTTCTGCCTGACTTGGACTGGACTACATATTATATATAACGTTTAATCATATTATATGAAAAATTGAAGGATAATAAGAGTTTCGTCGTCGTCAGCCAGTCAGCCAGCAGCAGCAGAAAGAAAGAAAAATATAAAAAAAACTTGTCATAATGGTGTTATGTGAATGGCACAGAATAAAATTGTTACGTTGAATGGTATACACAAAAGGTGCTCGCACTATGTTCATTTGTAGACTGACTGGACGGGACTAACTACTTTTAGCAGCACTACTGACTGGTTGTTACTCCTCTGGAACTCCTACGAAAGAGAGAGACACACACAAAAACAAGATGCAGTAAAGTTGCACAGTGAGTTTACAAAAGTGAGGTCTTTTGTGTTCACAGAAAATTGTTTTACGTTTTCCATGCATCATCGTCATTGTAATAAACAAATATTATGTTATTCAGTAATATTCAGCATGCACGTACGTAACTACATTAAAGTGTGTACCACAAGAACGATGATGTGAGTAATTCTCGTTTCTGCTATGTTGAATGAAAAATATGAGCAACAAAAGCATTTTATCATTGTATCCATCATCGTTGTTGATAAGATGCACCTTACACTACGTGACCATCATCTGTGGTAATGGTGCAATTGGTGCACTTGATACTTCCTGGAAAGCGGTTTAAAATGGTAGTTTCGTGCTAAATTGTCCGGTGACAAGCCTTAAAAACTTTCATCCATTCCTGGGAAAACGTACATATGTATATATATAGACATAAATAAATTGGGGAGGACAAAATCAGTTTAGGAGATAATAATAATAGCACATTTACGGGAAGTGCGTGACTGCGTGGCACTGACATTTTAACGTGGTAAACCAAGTGGTAGCACCGGGCATAATTACACAAGTGCGTGCCGTAAGTAACAGTTTATTTGGTGTTTCGTAGTTGATATTTGCATGCGTTCAAATGTACATTTTCCACATTCGCACAAATAGGGTTCCATTCACAAAACATTGTGGAACTTTTACCAAACTAATAATAACTTCAACTTCACTCTTGATTGTTCAGTGAATAATGTTCACTGGTGATAACATCTGCATTTCAGAATAAGCCGTTTGTAAAATTCCAAATGTTTGTAGTACCATACCATACAATGTTACAATTTTTAAAAAGTGATCCTTTCGATACTCTTTTTATTCATTCATATTATGTAGTTCTCTCACACGTCATTGCATTACAATCCGTGAGATTTCAAAAATGAAAGTGTACTCAGCTGATAATGAACAATTCCTTTCTTTTATCTACTTTCAGGCCAACTAACTACAACGGAATTTTTGAACGTGCGAGAAAAATTACAATTTGAGAATTGTACATTCCTTCCAGCTTGCGGCTGATTGTGCTTCGTGCGTCATGATTAAAATAAAAATGATATAGTTAAATGTTTGTTTAAGACAATTTGATCCAAACTACGTAAATGTGTCAAAAGTGTGAACAATAGTGCGCGGAAGAGGAATTAAGAACAGTGAAAACAATTAATTTATGCTGCAAATTGCTCCAAAATGAACAAATCAGCAGTTAATGGGAAACCTGGAAAGGGCCAGGACGAGTCGCACTTAAAAGTGCTCAGGGAGCTCAGTCACATAACAGGAAATCGCCATTGTTTTGACTGTGGTCAGAGGGGCCCCACTTATGTCAATGTAACGATTGCATCCTTTGTATGTATGGCCTGTTCCGGGTTATTGTAAGTTTCTTTCAATTTTTCATAAACTACATGATAGTTATTTCTCGCAATGATAGCTTACTTTTAATGAAAACTAACGATGAATCAGTTGGATATATCATTATAAATTGAAAGGGAAAATGATGTTCTCTTGAACAACAAATATACTATATAGGAGTGGCTTTATGAGATTTGTCTTATACTCTAAAGGTGTATTGTGCTACTTGTGCTAGTAAATAGTATTTTTATAACACATTTTCCTCTCCGGGTAGTGTGACGTGACAAGTAATACTATTTAATTAGACCCATGTCATGCAGTGAGAGTCACACACAATAATATTTAGTGGGTACAAGCGGTCTTGCTATTCAATTAGTTGTACATGACGTGAGTACAGTTCAGTTCCTTCAGGATTCCACATGAACATGCATTTTTCGTTGTACATTACTACGATGATGCGATTAAATATAGATTTTTATCTGTTGGGGTATGTTGAAAGATGAAAACATGATGATCCCTCTAGCTCTGTATATCCGAAGAAACCTCGCTTTATCAATTTGTCAATGATCCTGAATTTAATGTATTTATCTAAATTAACTATTACTATGAGTCACATGAAATTGGTCGGCTTAATCCTTTCCTTTCAGGCTCATTCATTTCTTTAAATTGAAAATTTTGTAGAGGTTCGTTTTAGAATGACATTTTCTTTTTTTACAAGTAATGCATGCCATTTTCAGGGGTTTAATAACCAATATTCTATCAGATAACATTCAGTAAAAATGGCTGTAGCTCTTGCGGCAGAAGATCATCATGATTTCGTACCACCGTACCGTTATTACCATTACATGCCATTATTAAATACTAGCATACGTTTTACCTCTTTTCTTTTATTAAATTTGTTTTATATCTTTCCTGCCTCGTACCCTCCCAGCATACATTGCTATACCATGCCAGGTCCAAGCAAAAACGAAGTCGTCACTTATCGCTTTTATTTGATTGCATTGAGAGTTTAAGAATGTTTATTTGAACGGTAATATGCTTTACTTTCTATGTAACTGCCGCGGCATGAATTCTCTGCAAAGAAAGAAAAGAGTGAAAGAGATAGCTAGTTATTACCATACACACACTCCGCACTTAGGTATATGAATTGCATTTGTGAATTGATCAAGCAAATCATGCCAGATGAAATTGAACTACTAAAATCTCGAGGAAATGATGTAAGTTGCTATATTGACTATCAAAAATCAAACACGGGTGCTATAAAAGCCTTGAGATGCGCCGTGTCGATATACCGTTGCATGTCTACATCTACATTTTTGTAAGGATTTAATGGTGTTTATACATGATAAACTAAAACATAATTTTGTCGCTCCTTTCAGTACTGTCGCAAAGTGTGGCTGGCCACATGCACATCAAGGGACTCACACGTCGGTTCCGAAAAGGACCCAGATCGTTTGAATGCTTTACGAACTTTTATGTCTGCAAAATATGAACAAAAACGCTATTACGTCGACCCGTCCAAACTTCCTCAGTCCGAATTGAATGAGATTCAAGCACAAACAGCTAAGGCGTTGTCTTCCTCTTCGTCATCTATCAGTAACAGTAGTGGCAGTACAATGCAAAAATCTCCGTCTTTGTCATCAGCGTCGTCCGCATCCTCTTTATCGCTGCACAATCAAAACAATCCGAGTCCAATTCTTAATAATTCTAGAAATAGCCAAATAAACTCACAAAATCGTCTCGTTAACTCCATCACCCTGCCGGACATTAAACCATTAAGCTCCTTGTTGGGAACGGTCAATCTGGCGTCGACAGTAGCCAGTGCTAATCAAACTAACAGTGGGAGCAAATCTAATAATTTGGTAACGGGATCTCTAGGTCTGGCAAATGGAAAGCCAACGAGTACACCTGTACCAATAAACTTCATTAATAATCTCTCGTCTTCACAATTGCAAAATCAGAACAAGTCAGGGGCAGTCACAGGAGTTTCTACATATAATAATGACCCATGGGAAGGTGATAACAATAACTTTAATGCAAATTTTGCTGACTTTGACGCGTTCAATTCGAATGGTAAAAATGGAAGTGGGAATGAAGTGAATGACCTGAATGTAAGCAACTTTGCAAATTTTGATGCTTTCCAACAACCACTACTTCCTGCGAATAACTCGACAGGCGTAGATTTGCAATCTACTAAGAATATTGCACAGGCATCTACGGGAGAAGACAAGTACGCAGCGTTGAAAGATTTGGACAATATTTTTAAACAAGGATTTAGTAAGTGCAATAAACCACTAGTTTAATGTATATTTTGTCAATACAAATAAAGTATTTACAGCAACGAACCATTTCCCAACATAGCAAATGAACGATCATTAAATATTTTTGTCTTCTAAACCGGCCGCTTAAACAGTTAAGCCATACTTCGTCATTTTTTAGCGTGTGATATGGAATTTATTTTCGTTTTATTGAATAATAAATAGTTTTATTGATGTTATTCTACTGTGTACTTTCACTTCAATATAGATGGTGACGGAGCTGCCAACCCGGGAATTTCCAGCTCGGTTTCGTTTCCTACAAACTTGTCCTCGTCCTCTGCTGGAACCACAGGGTGGTTCTCAACATCGCCTAATCAGCAGCAGGGTACACAATAAAATATTCATGAAACCTCTAAATAAAGTTCTTTTGTTATATAAAAGCAGCCTGTTTGACTATGTGAAAATGCACAATGCATGACAGTTATGTTATTATTAGTGGTTACAACTTACAACATTAAAGTTCGTTTTGATTTTTTAGGCGTGAATCCTTCCTCCGGACCTGTAAACAGTGGCTGGAGTGTGAATGGTACCAGCGGACCGAACCCACATAATCCATTTTTTAATAATGGTATGTGCTCATAGTTTGGCTTCAATGGCATACGTGTACTAGTATGCGTCTCCTATAAAATTATATGTATATGTATGTATATTGGCGATAAATGAATATTCATTTTCAAATATTCTTCAGGGGCAACTTCACTCTGGCAGTCCCAACAATCAGCCACCTCAAATTCAATTTTTTCCACTAGTCCAGGCGGTTGTTTACAGACAACTGGAGGCATATCACATCCAATACCTAATGGATTCTGTAATTCTTCTGGAGCTATGAACGGAACAACACCAAACGGGTTATTCAATGGGAGCAATACCGGTGGATTTGCGAACCAGTTTTCGTCATCTTTAAGCAATAAAGCTGCGAATCCTTTCTTTTCGACGATGCCTACATCAACAGTTAATCCTAATAATCCGTTTTTATGAGATTTGGTTGCTTGTTCCAAATGCAACTTTAATTTTTGTCAATCCTCAAAATTAAGTTAACTTACGCGTTTGTATGAACTAGACCACGTAGATGTGGACAATCTTTTTGTTATTATAAAGTTTAAGATTTTGGCAATTTTAGTAATACTTCCTCCGTTTTAAATTATCTATGGACTGATACGTGAAATGCCAAAATCTTTTCGCCTTCTACCTTTTGAATCGTTACCACCATAGTTAATGAAACATAGTGTTGTTAAAATGTATATACAGTTGGTGGTTAATTGTATCTTCGAAATTTGGATATTTTGATGTGAAACCTTTGTTCCTAAATGTCCCTTATGACTTATACATAGGTGTACGTACACAGTTAGGAAAATAGAGGTAAAACTGTCACAATCTCATTTACAGCATATCAGCTAGATCATCTCTGACGGATTACCTGCGGTATGTACGAAGTACGTAACACGTACACACTACACACTTACAACTTTATGTAATAAAAGATTAAACCGCAGTTATAATATCACTCTGCAGTGAAATTTAAAAAAGAAATTTAATTAACATGAGGCACACGGTGCAAAAAAAGTGATCCGCAATAAATGGAAGTATGCAATCAGTCCTTGTTATATTGAATGCATTTTTTAAACACTGAAGTATTTTGTGAATCAGAATGAAGCTTTAATTAATGACCCTCTGCAAGACACAAAGTCTCTAAATACCTAACCTGCAAGTAAACATTACTTAACCGTGCCGTTTCCTTTTTGTGTAGTCATCATCTGCGGGAGTTGCTTAACATCCGATCGATAAAAGACTGAATTCAAAATTTGTTTTTTTTGGTTTGTGAATCTTCTTAAATAAATATAGCGCAAATGTGAATAGTGAATCGAATACTAAAATTTATACTACTCGTTAGGTATAAAAAACGACATGATTTGATAGACTGTACCTGTTGTCCCACTATATTACAGATTGAATCTTACATCTTTCAAAAATATTGGACAGGTATTATAAGAAGGAAAGTAGTTGTTTATTGTTGTCAGAAATGACGCGTTTGAAAATGCCATAGACGAAAAACGTTAATGCCTTCTGAATCGTTATTTGAATAACGTCAATCGATCTGATTGTTTGATAAGGATAATAATTACACTGTCCTTTTGTGATCTGTAGTTTTTAGATAAGGTACGTCTTTAATCTACCTACGCAAAAGAAACACGAAACTAGTAAACGCAAATTAATTTGTTTATGTAGCAATAGAGTTCGTGCAGCGGACTGTGCGAAACGTAAAACAATCGGATTGTGTGAAACGGTAACTGTACAGCAAAAAAAAATAATGAAAATGACAGACAACATATACTATAGGTACATAATAAATTATACTTGTGTGCATATAATTATCAATGTAATGTTTAAAGAAGAATAAGTAGTACCGGTTAATTTATCAAAGCATTAAACTAACATATTTTTGGTCTCTCACCTACAACATGTTAAATTTTTAAGCGGAAGACATTTTCTGAAAAATTTATTACTATAAAAAAGCCATATTACTTTTAAACACATTGTCCTACAGTGTAATGTGTAATAGCATTTCCATTGTCCTGACGTAATTTAGAATCAATCATAAATGGTAATGTGTGTTTGATTAAGACTTGAAAATACACGGTACATTCATAACATATTATTATGCATTATAATAGCTAATATATACTGGACGAACTGTGGCCTACGCCGTATCATATTAACATTATTTATTAGACCTACAGCAACTTTGCTTTTTAATGTGACTTTTAGTGAAATACTTTTAATGGGACCCTTGCGCGGGAGCTGTATATGTATTTGTGAGACCAACTTTCAAAATCAAGAAAATGCAGTTCGTACTTGCCTGACCAAATGGCGAATATAAATTTTCACTAGAGAAAAAAAGTTTTCACTCTAGTCGAATCGTCCAATTTCTTATTACTTCCGCATCATTGCATCATAAATTATTTAAGCGGTTAGTTGTTTGTGCTATAGACGTTCGTAATACATTTTTATCCCTCGATTTTCCCCCTTATCTAGAACCGGTGAAACAAGATCTCATTTTCCTAACAAGTGCTGAAAGCTTTCGATTAACTTTGAATGATATTTTGTCTGGCTCATCTCAAATGCATTTTACTACTAAATAAAACAGTGCATACTATGCGAAAATGAATATAACCAGTAAGTAAAGTAAGAGTAGTTTTCGAAATATTTTTAACAAACATCGTGAAAGCTTATGAACACATTTTTTCTTGAATTTCATTTTGCATTTGTAAAATTATTTAGACAATGTGGTTTAATTTCTCGTGAAACACGCTGTATGATAACCGCAAAGGGTCCCAAACAGAATAGGTTATATGTATTTGACGTAGTTTAGGGCTAATATATTGTAACGGAATATATTATACATATATTATTTAGTTTTACACACGCGCTATTTAAATGTAGATAGCACGGTATTGTATTTCGGACAAGGGATTGTCAGCAATCAACGAAATGGATAAACCCCTGAAACGGTTACCGTTAAAAACAACTAGAGTGCTGGTTTAGATATGCACAATTAACACCTGTAAAAGGAATAATCTATACAAAATGTTTGTGCTGGTTACTTTTACGGGCGTTGTGCACAATAGCTTTTATAAAATTTTATCTATTATACGGAAAAAATCACTTATGATTTTTAAATGTAAGATATAAAAAAAGCTATGTTTTTGAAATTGTACCGTACGAATCGTACAACTACAATCTTACTACTAATGAGTCTACTTAGCATCATGACATATTACTAAGCAGAGCCTCTTTAAAATTTTAAGCAACTGCATACGATGCTTATAGCAATTTTTGGCTTATCAGTTATTATTGTTACGCGTTACGTGTATATCTGCTATATTATTGTCGAAAGCCTTACGAGTGAATGATGTGTGAAGCCGATATCGTGATACACCATTCCCTGCCCCGTACGTTTACTTACGTTTTGCCTGCCAGATTATCAAACTAACTAAAGTTCTACTAGCTGTGAATTTTGTGACATTTGAACAAAATGTCCATTATGAATACAAACAAATAGTGTTTTGAATGATGAACTTGAACAAGCTCGCAGAAAATGTTGGTGATAACTTGTAACAAATACATATATGCAGGAAGTACGGGTTGCTTTCAAAACCTTATCAAGTAGCTTGTTCAAGTAATGTTTTTTCAAATAGCTTGACAAGTTCTTGCAAGTAACTTGAAAATACATTTCCAT
>JAHZNE010002735.1:0-13783 GCA_027744055.1 Callyntrura sp. NNG-2020 | reverse complement strand
GTAGAATAAACTGAGCTCTCAGCTAATATTTCAATATAGACCCTTGGGCAAGTGTTCCCATCTATGATAATGACTAGTCCTTCTCGCCAGTAAGCAGCAACGGGTTGTAGTTGTAGCTGGTTCCATAGATTCCAGGTATCTGTAAAGCGTGCTGTTTATAGTTCATCTTTCATCTTCAGCTTACCTCCTTTTTTACTACCTTTTACCCGATTCACTACACAGACGACGCAAATTACTACACCGTTAATCAATTCCAAAAATGACCCCTCACCAAAGCTGTTGTCTCCTGCTTAACGATACCCCTATTTGATCTGTTTTTTGTCCCTTTTTCGCGTAAGTACTACAAAAACTGCAAAAAGCAACAGGGAATCGTTAGGAAAACGCAGCACATCGTTAACTTTTATGTCCATTTCACTTTCAATAATCCTTTCAAAGGAAAGCATGTTTCCCTCTGTCTCCGCAGCAGCAAAGTGAAAGCGAGCTTCATTTTTTACTGCTCTCTGCCCTCTGCATGCTACAGACTCGTCATTTCCTTTTGAAACGCTCTCTATACTCACAACGTGGTAGTTGCACATATTGTTATAGTTTAATGACAGGACAAACGACCTTTTTGTCTCTCTTTTTTGCCTTTGGGCGCCCAAGTGTCTTTTGGCGTGAGCTTTTCTAATGTTAATGACCAGGGTTAATGCAATCGTCCCCCCATTTCTTGTCACCATTGACGTAGTTGCCACCTACAACAAAGTATCTGATAAGTTCATCTTGATAAGCTCCAAAGTATGTGCCCAACTCCCAACTACACACATCTAATGGAAAGTTCCTTCCAGAAATTGATGGAGTAGCTGTTGCTGTAGTAGTAATGGGGTTCAAGATGATGATCATTAAGAAAGACTCCGTTCGTCTGAAGTTTCCCTGCCATTTCCACTCAAAAGTCGTTATTCTTTCTAGCAGCGCAGCATTTCGGTCGGAGCTTCAGATTCTCAGAAAGGGAAATGAAGCAAAGCACGTCTCATTTTTCTCTTCATATTTTCCCTTTCCTGCTCCTCTCCTTCAGTTCTCCATTGTTTAACAGCTATCCACCCGAAGTTGTTTTGTCATAATGCGTGTCCGTAGCATCAACAACACAACAAATCCGCTCTGTAAAGAAGCAGACATGCGTAAAATTATCTGCACCGACGACCGGGGATTCCCTGGAAGAGAGAAACGTTTTGTAGATATCAGATTGTTTATCAAGTTGACTTGGTATCATCTTTATTCTGTTTTTCCTGTTCTCCTTCAATCGTCTGTATTATTTACCTGGTTGGTGATTATTTTCCGCAGTAAAAATCCCGTGGAAGAGAGAGAGAGCATCTCTTTTTCTCCGTAAAATCGATCTTCGTAGGAAAATCCACCCAAAAATGATGGAGTTCTTACTGTTTCCAGCTGTTGTCTCTGACGGGTATCAGGATCAGTTTGGAGTTTAAAAAATATTCGTTTTTTTGTACCTACCCTGGAGATAGATAGTACTAACAAGAAGGAAGGGTTATTATGATGACTTTGACAGTCAGTTTGGTCTTTTGCGAGAATTTATTGATTCTACACGAGAGATCTCTTCCTTTTACGTATGCTGTTGGCACCCGAACCTGCACCGAACAGTGACAAACTCCACAACTTTCCCAAGTTTCCTTACAACAGGGACAAAACAAGAAAAGGGAAAATTTGACACGACATGAGTCCTGACATTATTTGGCTATTGTTTGATCTGGCAGGGGATGTCTCCGTCAAAAGATGCTACAATAAGAAGAAAATCAGCAAGAGGAGAAAGAAAAGCAGCGGGAGACACCGTAAAAAATTGAAACTGGATGACAAGACGACTAATTAGTTTTGACACGGATTCTAAGAAAAAGGCTGCGACGAAGAGGGGATTTTGATTTCTCTTCAAGTGTTCTCTCTCTAACTACCGAATTGATTGCCAAAAAGAGGAAAGGGGCATCCAAGTGTGGAGCAGTGTGCTGGCTCATTTTTTAAAGAAGCGAACTGTGTGAGTCATACAGGTTTTTCGGAAGAAATGACTATATTTCTCTGGAAGCAGAGAGAAAATTGACACATTTTGTATTGATTGTGCGCCCCTGCTTCTTCCTTTAAACTCGAGAAATTTACAAGGGAATCCACAAACGAAAGAAAATATTGTCATTTCGTTCTAGTGGTTATAAAAACCAACAAAAAAGAATGGCTGATGGCACAGGCAGTAGTCAATAGGGAACAACAACAACATTTTCCCCGAAAAATGCATCCCATTTGTTCCCTTCATTGCTGTTACAGATGGCCGATAATAGGAGAGAATCACAAAATGGGTGATCGATAAAAAAGACTCTTTAAGCGGACTATTTTTCTCGGGAAATAACACAAAGTCTTCTTCCAGTGGGTTGCAATACTCGAAAATTGGCGCGGCAGGGTGTGCAGCGTGCATTTCATAACGGGATCATTATTGCACGCCGTGATCATCAGATTGTCATCAGAAGCACGTAAGGTCAATCAGTATAGGAGCAGCTTTACAAAACCCGGTTACAATTTACAACTTACACGTTGTCTCCTCACCCTCCCCTGTCTTGTAAAGTCTCCCGTTATAATGGGGGTACAGAGGGGGGGGGGAGAAAAAAACGTTGAGAGAGAAAGCGAGAGAGAAAGTGAAGAGCTGAAGATCCCCATTCTTTTATGGCTCTCCAGTTGGATCCAGTCACCACAACGTGATCTCCATTTCAAACGACTTATTTCCCCATTCTCAATGAATAATACCCCGCGTATAAACAGACATTGCGCTTGGTTGTCACACGAATGACAATGTGCCTTTCTGTGTAAATGGTTCCCCCGGAAAAAAATGAGGCATCGGGAGTAGGTTCCATTTTTTGGTGTGTACTCATAAGGAAACAAAAGCATACATTTTTGTGCCTACCTTTTTCACTCTCTCCTACTTCCTCCGTTTCCATATGTTTCTCTGTTTCTCTCTCATTTTTTTTCCTCTTGCCTCCTTTGCACGTGCAAAGCAATGGGAGGTGGAAAGTGGAAAAGGCCCCCAATAGATTTTTCTATTTTTCTTCAATCAGCAGAAAAAACCTGATTGCCACCGTCATCACCATCATCACCACCATCATCATCACCATCAGAGTTCAATCCTGCCATATGATCTTTGCTGCAGCAGCGGCCCAATTTATACCCACCCTCCCCACACAAACAGGAGCAAGCCCAAGTTATAGCTTTCCCTCAGAAAAGTGTCTTTTCTTCCCAGTTCCCTTGTTGCTTGTGAGGAAGTCTGGTGAAGGAGAAAAGATGAGGAAAGTACGGAGTACTTTTTACTTTCTCTCTTTTACCAACAAAAGCATCACCTTGTCACGGTAATGGGAAAGCTCTCCTGGAGTCGGGACTCTGCTGAGTAGTCTTGGCCTGGGTGCTAAAAATGCAGACTCAAGTTCTAATAAATGACCATACAACGCGAGTTTCTTCTTGATTACTCCGTGGATGCTTGCCACAGCAGCCCCATCACCACTATCATCATCATCGTCATCATCACCCCGAGTGCAAGGAGAGTAGTAGTAGTACATTTTCCGTATAAACTGGGAAAAAGGACAGCAGAGAGAGAGAGAGAAAGAGAGAGAGTCACCGAGATTTTTATGCACTATCATGCATGGACATCATCACCATCATCATCATTCTAGATTTTACGACGATTTTACAGTACCGCCTCCTCCTTTGTCGGGAAGAAACCTTATTTTTTTTACACCGCCAGCACAAGTCCATTCGTGCAAATGTTTATGACACCAGCGTGCTCGTAACCTACGCCCAAAATGGGCTCTCTGCAAAATTATGAGAGACTTTTAGATTTAGTCATCTCTACCTTCACCTAAATTACCCCCTTTTCTCTCCCTGTATTACTTTTTGTAGCACACACCGCTCCCCAATTGAAACATTGTTTCTCCGGCATTGTTTCCCTGGGTTTGGTCCTTGCTCGCCTGCTTTGATGAGGTTTCCTGTACATATCTGCATGTTGAGATTTCTCGCTTACACCTGTCCGTTTCCCGTCAAATCAGCAAAACTCCCTGGGCTATGAAACAATCCAAGTGTGCACACTTTTGACAAGCTCACCCAAAAACACGACAAAGTCATAACTCTTTTTGAGGAAGGGAAAGTACTTTGAAAATGTTAACGGTTTTCCTCCCACCTTCTGTCGTTGTCCGTGTTTTTTGGTGTGTCACCGTAAGAAAATCTGGTGTTGATTGTTTGCAAAGAAAACAGCAGTAGTGGTGGTAGTAGTAGTAGCAGCGGCAGCAGCAACACAACACCGGATATTCTGAAACATGACGCTGCACTTGTGCATGCTGTGGTCGTTTTTACTTCAATAAGGGTCTCTGGTTTTCCGGGAAGCAGCCCATCCTCATTTGCTGGTTTGGATTTCGCGGTACCTTCTGTTTCAGATTCAGGAGCGCAGGGAGGATAAAGGGAATGATGGTAATCATGCTCCTGTTGACAATATTATGGTAATGCGATGCTTCATGAATATTTTGCTTTGCCAAAACATGACATATTTTCTTAGGATTTGCTATCATCTTGTTATTTGTAAACTTTCCTGCGCCCTCCTCCTAGCTATTATAAATTTTGTAACGGGGTAAATATTAAGACAGTGCGGGGAGGTGCGTGCAGCATGACAAGATAAAATGGAGCAATGCGGTTTCTGAAGAGAAAATGGAAAACAACCAGAGAGAAATGGGAGATCCTCGTGACGACGGTGAAGATGACAATGTTTGTGTGCCCTGTTTGTTGGACAAATCCATCATTTTTGCAGCTTCTGTGGAAATATATTATGCAAATTATTAGTATTGTTATTATTCTTGATAAAAAAATTCTTTCTCCCAAAGGCAATCATCAGCATGAGAGATAGGAAGGAGTATTTGTTTAAGGGGCATTCGGTGGATTTAGCACACATTTATAAGTCAATACATTTAATATCAGCCTTAATAGCAAGAGTTTGAGAATGTACATTTAAAAAGATGAAGTTCTTCGTGCGTACCTTATCAATTAGTGAACAATTTCATGAGATTCCTAAATAACATATGATGCTCATTGTAGTGCATAAGTCTGTTAGCTAAAAAGGTGGGCTAGTAACCCAGTGCTACCCATGTTAGTGTCTGTATGGAGAAATGTTCCAACGCCAATGGTGCTACTTGCATTCAGACTCTTTCAAAGAGTTCTTGCAATTAGAAATGCTGGATATGTCGTTCCTACTACCGGACAGTACCGATACCGATAATATAAGGTATGATATTGGTCAATTTTATGAATTTTCCCTCGCCCTCCAGTTTAAAATATTCTTTACTTTTGCAGTTTTCTTCAAATTTGCGTACCTTGATAAAACTTGCCATAGGCGATTTCTTTAATTCGTTTACACTAATTTTGTGCAAAACATCGCTACGCTACTAACAAATAACCTCAACAGATGAAATTGGAATTGAAATAGAAAACGTTCTATATGATGCATTATATGAAAAACATTTTAAAAGAGTGTCTGTTTAAAGCTCTAATTTCCATTTAGGTGCTACAACTATAAGATACCCTTTATTAAAACTCGGGAGATTTTTAGATAACGCTTCGCTACACAACAACAACAACATCAGGAAGTAGAACATATTAGAGGAGTTTTTTGGGTGTTTTCCCTTGAAAGGAGGATCATCATGAAATATTCATGAAATATCCTGACAATATTTACCGGGTAAAAGAACATAAATTTCGAATAGAAAACAGTCTGCGTAAAAGTTGGAAAAACAACAACAACGGTGGGGACACAAAGAAAAACTCCGGTAGTATAGAGGTAGAAAAGAGAAAGCACACAAAATCCCTTTGTTTTCTCTCTCCGTCAAACAGACGCAATACCGTAAACACCAGAATAAAAGTTTGACATTTTTCCTGTTTTGAAAACTTTAAAGTTTTATGCTCTGGGACCACACACAACCTAACAAACTATTGTAGTTTGGTGGGAAAATGACAAAAGGTACAAAACACCACCAGAAAACCGGGATGCCTCCCTGTTTCAAATGGAAATTGACCTTAAGAATTTTAAAACTCTTTTTTGTATACATTTCCCGTTGCAGAAAAATAATGGGGATCCTCCACCAAAAAATTTAGAGCAGAGCAGTAGCTCCACACACACAAAGGATACACAGTCCTCATCTCTTTTTGCATCAAATGCGACTTCCTCCAGCAACACTCAAACAACAAACCAAAGAAACCGTCGTTGCATTTGCTTCCAACCCAACTAGGGAATTCCTAATCCGTTTCCTTCTACATAAAGGCCGAGTCGCGGAACACGGGGCTCTCAGAGTCATTCCAGCTGGCAAGCTGTGCTGTTTGTTCTTTGGGAGGCAAGGGATGTCTGCGATCTGTACAGTGGTAAATGCATTACTGCTTTTTCAACGGCTCCTCGTTCCATATTACAGATTCCCAGTATTTTTCTGGGGAAACGAAACAAAGCAGAAAAAAACTTTACTTTTTTTGTACCGGTGCCAGTTTCATTTAAGTGCTGCTGTTGTCCTATTTTTGGTGCCCAGGGGGCACCTCGAAGTGGGTAAGCATATTAAAATGAGATATTTAAGCAAAAATAGGCTTCCAACAGAGAATATAACAGTTTTGTTTCACAGTGGTGGGGTTATTGAGTGACAGTTTAGCTGTTTCTGGGATAATTTTTTTTTAGCTTGCTACATTTCATTTTTGTGCAACTCTTTTTATTAGCTGTGTGTACACGTCCAAATTTGAGAGACGCACAGCAGCAATAATTGGCTGTCTGAAAAATGAACTGATGGTGTTAAGTAAGAATCATCTTTCCTTCAAATGAAAATGGAATCACCAGCTGGATAGAGAAAAACCAGTCGTTTTTAACAGTTACCTACCTGCGACTACACTTATTTCGCCCACTTTCTCCACCTTCGGGGATAACTTTCTTTTGTCTCTATCATTACCCGTCTGCAATTTCATCTTTTTTATTACCTTTTGTGAACCTGTGCTGAGGAGAACACAAAGACGCTCTCTATACGAATACGACAACGTAAGCCATACAAATTTCCCAATAACGACCTTTTTCCTTCCCCCGTGTCCTTCCCAGACTCTCTCTCTCTCTCTCCTCCGTCAGCGTAGAAAAACTGTTTGTGTAAAATATTGAAATCCATCATTCATGATGACATCCTACTTTGAGTGTGAGTGTGAAGTGTGCCGGGAACAAGGAGACAGATCAAAAGAAACTAATAAAGTGGCCCTTTCTTTCCCTGTAGTTTCCATAGTATTGACGCCTCAAGCGGGAAAACAAAAAAGGCGGAAAAAGTAATATCCTCTGCCAGGTTTCAAACGGTTTTTAAACAAGACGAGTATAATGACAAGCAAACAAATAGGAAAGAACCTGCAATAAAACAGGGTAGTTGAGTTCATCTTCTCTTTTCTCTCTCTCTGTATCAACTCGTCCCTGAAAGTTGCTCTTTTTACCCTCCTCTCACAAACATCTCTCTTCGACGCAACATTTCCATATTTTCCGTCTTCCTCCTCAACAACACACCCGAGTCAATTATTTCAAGAGAGAAGATACAAACAAACTCACTATCTCCATACCCATACTGGGAACTGGTAAATTAAGTGAACACCGTACAACCTTCCCATAGACAGACAGACTATACTCTTCTCAGAAACAACTTATTTTCAAAAATTCTCCACCCTGTGTCAGTGACCCACCTTGCACAACTCCCTTGTTGTTCAAACTGGGCTCATTTTTTTCGACCTTATTCAATATTACCCGAGAGAGTACAAATTGAGCAAGGAGGACTGAACACAATAAACTTGCATCAACGCCAATTTCAAGAAAAACTCCCTTCTTACTGCAATTCTTCCCCCAAGTTGTACCTAAAATTGTTTTGACGACTAAACTTGAAATTTTAGGTAGTTCTAATTCTCCTCAATAATAGACCCGTTGCAACATGACCTCTCTCGTTGCTGCTGATGATGCAAATGGAAATGGGGCTACATAACTTCACATTGTGTCTACGTGTGTGCACTTTCTCTGAACTTCCCACAGTCCCCGTTTAACTCTCCCCTTTGTTACTTTCTTCCCAGCAGTAATTATAAGCTGCTTTCATAACCTTCTCTTTTCATCTTTTCTCTCCCTCTTGTTATGTGCAAATGACGAGGTAGCGCAACGGCCACGCTGCACAATTTCTCTCTCTCTTCTTTCCTGTGTTTCCCCTTTGTTCTTCTCCTTATGTCTCCCTGTTAGTCAGTTTCAAGGGGACTCTGTCCTCCTCTACAAAGGTACTCATTTCCCCGTCAAGCTGTGGATTTTAAGCAGCAGCAGTAGTAGCATCAGTAGCGTTGCTGCTGCTGCTTTTGCAAACAAGACTTGTTCTTTTGCTGTCGGTCTGTAAATAAACTTGATGATGGTATAAAGCTCCCTCACTCAATTAATAATAATGCAAAAAAACCCGTCTTCTTCTTTGTGGCAGTGTAAACACAATGCTGGATATTAATAAAAACTTGATTTGCTGAACTCGTCTCGCCCCTCTTATTCCCTGTGTTTCTTCAAGGACTCTTACACATTCATCTTCAATTAAGTTGTTACCTTTGCGAGTTGGTGTCTCTCTCTATACTTGCTGGGTCAGGAAAAGGAAAACTACTCCTACAAACTTTCCCGTGTTAAGTACATATAAGCCTTTCAGCAGTGTGTTGTTGACGGTGTGTGGTGTGACGACGATGATGCTGATGATGATGATGCTGCCAGTAGAAGAGGTACTGCTGACAATGCGTATCTTTTTACAATTTTCCCCAAAAACAAGATGGACCCAACTTTTTTGGCGGTGTTGTCACTCCCGTGCTAATTAACTTTTCTCCGTTTTCTGTTTCATTCACGGGGTTTTGAAAGAAAACAGTGGAAATAGCAAAAAAAAGTTGCTGTGTTGTTGACTGAAATAATAAGCTGATTTGGGGACAGGAAAATATTACCTACCCAAACGTAACGGTGTATAAAGTATTCATACAGACATAGACGACGACAACGAAAAAAAATCTTCAAGTTCCGTAAAGTTACTGTTCTACATACCTGAGTTGTTCATCAGGAGAAAGAGAGAAAAAAGAAATAAAGTCGGGAAACCGTCAAAGAAATCGCCTTGGAAAGAGAGATAGAGATCCACTCACAGACACACACCTACACACCCCAGCAGAAAGGCTAGAGGTAAGTTGGTCTTAAGAACAAGTTGCTCCCTTCTTTTTGGCACTCAAACGCATCATCATAATTGTTCCGCTTTTTTTCCCTCACTTTTCTACTTGTCACGACAAGAGCAAAAAAAGTTGCTCCTGTGTGCAGACACCTATATCCTATTCAACACAGTAAAACAGGAACGCGAAGCCGTTAAACAATGCACATTTCCAAGTTTTTTTGTTTCACGCTACTGGATTCTCAGTCAATCCCTTTTTCGCCAGTTCTTCAGTTCTTTATCCCCACAAACAAGGAACGTAGAAAAAAAGGAGAGAGAAAAGGGACAGAAACGAGATATATATTAATAGGAAAGATTTTCTTGTGGGGGAAAATTCACAAAGAAATTAAAGAGAGAGAGAGATAATACACCGTTCAAACTTGATTTTCTTTTTTTTTCGTCTTCTTCATTGGCACCGTTCCACTTTCCTGGTGTGAGGCACAAAACCGAGCAAGGAGTATGAGTATACCTAACCCGAGAAAAAAGTTAATAAATATGCAAATCGAAAGGGGAATATTTATGGTATAAAAATATAGAACTAACGCAACAAATCAGTACTGGTGATTATGAAGAGGTCCCTTTTGTTTCGGTGTGACCCTCAACTCTCAACCGACGTCAAGTGCACTCTCTCTACTCCTCTCTCTCTCTCTTTCTCTCTTCTTCTTGATAAGGATGGCTCTTTCCGTCCCTTCTCTTCCTCTCTCCTGTGATGTTCGGATATTTACGAATAAATCGATAGGGAGAAAGCTGACATGGTAATAAGTAATTTTGACGCAGAGTGCACTCGCCAGTGGCAGGGAAAAAGATAAAATAAATTAGAAAGAACTGCCATTTTCACAAATAAACAAACTTGTACACTCACACACGTTCATGTCAACTTCCAATACAGGGAAAGGCGTCGCATTAGCATAATGAACAAAAAAAACGAGATATTTCTTTGTTTTTTTTTCTTCTGGTGTATCTGGCAAGCGCTACAACCGCTTTTGTAGGGTGTTTGTGGTGGTGTGGGAGTTTGTGTTTGTTTATTTTACATTTTGATAAAGAAAAATTAGACTATTTATTAAAGTGGATTTTATTCAGCTTGGGCTGCCGCCACCAAACGAGGTTTTTTCTTGGATTTACATCTATTTTCCAGGAAATAGAAAGCAGTTTATTTTCAGTTTTTTCTCTCTCCTTTACCCACCTTTTTTGGAGGTTTCAATAAATCTCTTTTGGCTCCATAAAAACGTCTCCATTACCCCGCCACGAGGAATGGAAAGGGGAATGGAATATTAAATTGATAAATAAATAGAAAGAGAGGACAAGAGTTTGTGGGTGCAGATAGGTTGTGAGGAAATCCACTACTGTGTAGGGTGCGTGCAAGGAGTTGTGTATTTGTCACTATTTTTGTACAGCCAAAAGGAAAACACAAAGACAAAACTGGTTAATGAACGGCAAAGATGGAGAGAAATTTGACTGGGAACAGGAACCCAGAAAGAATTGCCCTTATTGTTCCTTAACGAATTTCCGGGAAGGAGAAAAATACAAAAAGAGCAACCCACAGCGAGGAAGAGAAAAGGAGTACCCCGGAAAGTGCGGGTTCACGCTGAGACTTGTAATTTCCAATTTCCTTTCTTCCTATTTTCTCAATTGGTGTGTGTGTATGTGCAGAACAAAAGGGAGAACAAGGAGCAAGGGCAGAGGAAATCAAAAAGGGGAAGTTTAAANACCCCGGAAAGTGCGGGTTCACGCTGAGACTTGTAATTTCCAATTTCCTTTCTTCCTATTTTCTCAATTGGTGTGTGTGTATGTGCAGAACAAAAGGGAGAACAAGGAGCAAGGGCAGAGGAAATCAAAAAGGGGAAGTTTAAAGAGAAAGAAGGAGAAATAAAGAAATTTTCTTTTGGAGAATACAGGAGGTCGAACATGCTGTGGCAGGTAGTGGCTCTGCCTTTGGTTGTATACACGATCCACTTTGTACACACGTTTTGTGTACACGGACAGTTTGACTTAGCCAAGTTTGGTGTGTCATTTATGGGATAACGATGGAGTACAGCGTTAATGAGTGTGGTGGGAGAAAAGCCACAACACCGGAGGAAGGAGAAAGTCAGGGGGGGAGCACGATAGATAGAGAATATGCTAATTATATCAGTCTGGATAATTTAAACTTTGCATAAAATTTGCTGAGTATTGCGGGCAGGAAGAAAGATTGCTGGGTGAAAATTTGAAATTTTTGTATTAGGCATATGCATAAATTATTGTGTTCTTAATTACTGCTTGTTCTTGAAAGAGAGAGAGAGGGAAAAGGAAAGTACAGAAGGGAAGACAAGTAAGAAATTTAGAGAAAATGAAGAAATTTGGGAGTTACACTGTTACAAACTTCCCCCGTTGATGATAACTGTATGAAACAAAAAACTTTTGGTATCACTCCCTGTATCAAGCTGACTTTCGCTGGGTTTTATTTCGAAAAAATCGTGAGTCGAATGAATTTCTCCTTGAATGGTCCTAATAAAACCGGTTCCCATCAAACTTTTTTTGGCGCTCTTTATTTCCCAAGTTTCGATTTTCACAGCAGAATTGCAAACCTTTTGTCGTGTACTCTGTGGTATATGTATGTGTGGAAGGAGGTAAGTCTCCTTTTGGCAGAAACTGAATGGAGGGAGGAGGCTCATAAAAAGGAATGCACTTTCAAGGCGTGTTGAGCGTTCCCAAGCTTTCTCTTTTCAACTTGACAACAGGCATAAATCAAGCCTCTAGATGTTCTATGTTTCCATTCCCATCTCCGGAACGCGTGGTGGTACTGGTGGGGTATGTTGCTGCAGTAGAAAAAAAATGTGGTGAAAGCGTGTGTGCATTCTCAATAATGTAGTGTACCAAAGGGACCCGTAAAGAGCGTACAAGAAAGAACAGCAAATTTTTTCCCTTTCCTTGCACGTTTCCCTTTTGAAAAAAGAGAAAGTTTGCCCTGAAAAAAAGAAGTGAAAATAGCTGCGGGAATTTCGCTTGCGTTGCTGCTGTGCTTGTACTCTCGTGATTACAATAAAGTTTGACATTCGCACACTGACACCCAACTTTTCAGGGAGTTTTGGGTACGTGCGGCATCATTGACAAAAAACATCGACGTTCCTCTTGTCTCTATCATTGGATAATGAATAAGTTTTCTCTTTAAAACGGCAGCCCTATAAAAATCCTATAGAAAGGAGCTGTTGCATCAGGGAAGCCAATTTGTAATAAATTGATTATTTAACTTTGTTTACTCTTTAGTGACTACAGCTTACTGATGTTTAATCAACTGATCGTTACCTATAATCTGTTGCATTGTTCCTTCTATTGAAACCCATATTCTCTATGTTACATACAACTTGTCTGGAGTCTGTATCAATAATACCCCTTCTCCTTTTTTGTTAGGTGAGCCGAGTCATCAAGAATATTAAACGTCTACACCCTCGTGTCCTGGTTGTCGTCCCAACTAACCACAGGATGCAAACGAGCAACAGATTCACCGTGGATCCCGTATGGGGGACGTTGTTTCTGATGCTGTTAGCCGTTTTACCCGTGGCCGACCTGGCTGGTAAGTGCACTTGTAATTTTGATTAAAGTTGGTAATCTTTTAAAAGGGAAAACAAAACACGTGCAGCACACCTTGTTAGACACCACTTTCCCGGGAGAGAATACACCAGTGTGTGTGTTTTTTTCTCGCGTCCAATTAACCAGGAAGACGCGTTTCAGAAGGGGGAATGGAGGACAAAGTCAATTTTGAAAGGATATCTTTATCCTCCTCAGAGTCTATTTATTTTCATAGGTCGTTGTAAAAATAGAACAGCACTTTCCATTTTACTTTCTTTTTGTCTCTCTCTCTTCTTCTACGTACACGTTTTGTTTCTTGTGGAGCACACGCAGTTGGTCAGGTATGACAATAGCGAAGCAGACTATAGGATGTCCCCAAGAGTCCAATATTTTAGCGAAAGACGGAAAAAGCGCACGAGTTAGATGACAGAGAAGAAAATAGGTTTTCCCCAAGGAATATTAAACTTTTTCGTTTAGACGAGTCATTTTTCCTCTACCTGCTTACATATCGCACCATTTTTGGGAGGGCACGGGAGAAAAATGTACTCTCTTTTTGTTCATTTATCGTAGGGTACCCCCTGTTACAGGATCTGTTTGGCGTCCTATCTGCGTTGACAGTGATGCAGAGTGTAGGGGAAAACGGGAAGGAAGGACAAGATGTGATAAAAATATTCTAACATAAAAATAAAAAAATATGAGGCAAAACTGCCAAGTGTAAAAAAAGAAAATGGAGAAGAAAGAGAGTTGTGGCGCGTTGAGGGAAGATCCCATAAAATATTTGCATGGCAGGCCAATATCTGATAGCATCCAAGGCAGAAATGTCCCAATCCAAAAAATACGGCCCAGTCGCTGCTGTAACAAACTTGGGAAACTTTAAAAACCCAAAATCCTCAAAATCTGCTGGTGAAAATGGCGCAAGAGATTTTAATAGGATTTTCTGGGAAAGCATTAAGTACCTAAGCAAACACAATTAAAAAAGGCAAATA
>JAHZNE010002734.1:0-45268 GCA_027744055.1 Callyntrura sp. NNG-2020 | reverse complement strand
AAACAAAGCATTTTCTTTGCACAACCTTCAAACAGCTCACCATTTATTTCGTTTTTAGTGATTATGTAAATAATATTTTCGAATACAACAATAAAAATATAAAATAAAATTCAAGGACGTGTCTTATTGTGAATATAAAAAGCAAATTATAAATATTTAACGCATTAATTGACATGAGGCGGTCATTTAATTACGTAACAGATGGGGTGGCAGGGAGGGGCCTGTACAAACGCTAACGCTACAAAAACGTACGCCAAGGGCCAAGGGGTAGAGTGGTTCACTAAAAGCGTTACGGAGCGGATGATTTCCCCAAAAATTTACGCATGCAATTAATCTTTAACCTTTCGCGCTTCCCTTAAAAAATAATTTATAAACTTGATTTGATGCATAATTCACTTTCTAAATGATTAACACATATTTTTAACGATTTCAAATTCTAACCATATGCCGTAACACACATGCTATGATGTAACAAATTAAGTATTTTTCTTGAAGTTTCAAGCATATGGAAATCTGGCAGTAAATATGCAATCATTGTACTTGATATGCAATCAACTTTCAATAAAGTAAAATCAATATTTATCATTATATTAACAGCAACAATACTATTGGTGCGACCTATTGTGTTACATATGGGGTGATGGGGTCACCATATGTGTTACGGTTTTTATGCTATGCGTAGCATAGCAACTAGTAGTTTTGCGTTGTTTACATGTTGTTTCCAAGTAAAAGCACATTAAAGCATTATTATGGTGTATCCCTTTTACCAATGAGATGTTCTAATTTTATTTTTTTCATGGAAATAGCCAAGTACTCGTACCACTGAAGATATTAGTAAATACGTAGTACTTATCGTGATTAAATATGTGCGTGTGGTATTTGAATTTTGACTCGAATCTCAACAAGAACATCGTATTCGAAGTTACGAAGAAATATTGTCTAATTTCTGAACAATATTTCTCTCCCTTACTATAACTCTCATTTATGGGCAAATAAAAATGTACACTAAGGGAAAAAATGTATTCGAAAGTTTGTATTTTTATGGGGAAAGAAACAAATGATCCATATTATTCAACTTAATGATTATCTATTTTTTAATATTTTTCTTGCTTTTACATTAGTTTGCCTCTACATTGTCAACGATTTTGTATTGGACACTTGTTTAATTAGCTTTGTGGTATAAATTAAATTCGGTTCCATTCTTACTTTTCTAGTGATAAAATAACCATATAAATGCTTTTAGACGTAGCAGTAAACCGCATTTAAGGTTTGTCTTTTTTTAAATACTTTAAACATTACTTTTGTAATATCAAACGAAACCACCCAAACGACAATAAAATACGCGTGTTTGTGTTTATAAAATAAACTTAAAATATTTACAGAGAAATGTGCTTAAATTAAAGAATACAACGTGTTTTACATTTTTTCAAAAACCTCCTCTTGACCACACTCTGTGCAAACGTGTTTGTATTGGTCTTCATCCTCGTCAATGCATTCCTCCGACCCCCACGTGTGTTCATGTGGTCCAAAGTCTTTGACATACAAGCTACTCCGGGCGGACATTCGGAGGTCCTTCATTTTCTTGTTGTACTTTTTAATTTTAGATTTGACCCGGTTCTCTTCTCGAACCTCCTGGTGCTCGTCAATCTTATCTAATGACCCCCACACTTCTATAGCTCGTTCTTCAACCTATAAGCACAAACGAAACGTAAACTTGTATTTTTTTATTTTAAACCCCTCTGCTCGATTGGTAATATTGAGGTGCTGTCTTACCTGCAATCTCATGTACAACTTCATGTCCCCCCACCGCGAGTTATGAGGATTGGGCTTGACAATAAATTTCAATGGCGGCTCCCGCTTGTCCAAGTCGACGTCTTTTAAAAGATAATCATTCTTTGCGTCTGTCCTGGTAATCAACTTGTGCTTATCATCCATATCTTTACATTTATCGCACACTGGATACTCGTACGACTTGAACAAAAAGGAATCCTGGAAATCGTTGCTACATTCCATACAGTGTGGTACATCTGTGGGAATGTACGGAGCTTCGTGAGGGACAATTATTTTTTCTGCCTCTTCCTGTTCCACTAGATCCTTTTCCTCAATTAGGAAACCACCGCCAGTGTCTATCAACTTTGTCCCGTGTACTCGTACAACGCTCCCTTCACTGACCACCTTGTTCATGTCTAACATAAATTGGGACTCCTTCTTCCTCTTTTTCACCTCCGGGCCTCTTCCACTGCTACTGCTACTGGAACATGTGGCGTCCAGTCCGTACGCCGTTAAACATTCTTCCAAAGCAGAGGCTTTTTCCTGTAACCGTTTTTGCGCTGCTCGCCGATTCCTTTCCATTCGAGCACGTCCTTCAGGAGTGATCACCACTTTACTTGGACTTTCGACGGAAGGAGAGCAAGCCTCCAGCTCATTCTGCTGGGTTGTCAACGGTGACACGTCATTTTTTTCTGTCACCGGTGATTCCATGTCGGCTACTTCTGACATTATAACCAGCTATTTCTAACGAAAAAATCTCGGAATTACTCCTTAATTACACCAGTCACATTCACACGTTTAGTGAAGATCCGAATTACAATTACAATGTCATTATTTAACGCAGTATCTGTGTCACCAGTGTACTTTAAATGACCATATATACATAATTAAATAAAATGATGTATTCACAATTAAAATTTAAAATTTAATATTTGATGAGTATCTTATAGAGAGTATTGTGAATTTACAGGTAATTTGATTTTAAATGCATTGTTTGACCTTCAACCTTTATTGTTGCGGTTTGCGTTTTTAATGTACGACTAGTACGACATTTTTCGAATGCTCTTTTGTTCAGGTTCAGGTTCAGGTTGTAAACCTGAGGTGATGTGCATGAGATGAGATGAGCAATGATGATGATGCGCAAATGCTCATAACTATAACCCATACCATAATAGGTACGTCGGCACAGCTGCTGATCCGGCTATAGTGTAAATATACGAGAAACCGCAAAGCAAGGGAGACTTGATGCTTTTGTAAATCACCCGCGTTTTTTAAAATCGGCTTTTTATTTCCAGTTTGTTTTGTTTCGGTAGTTTTGCTGGTAACTGGTACTTGCCCCTTGCGTTACCATAAAGTTCGAAAATCGGTTTAATTTAAGCGCGTTAGCTAATTGTTAGGATGATTTTATTGTGATTAGGACAAAGTGAAGCTGGAAAGTGTTTACGCCACCTCTGCCCAGGCGGGAAAACGTCATTTTAGGGGATGGATGATGTTCGAGAAATTTTGAACTTGCAGGATGGCGGAGAGCAATTGGAACATGAGGACCATGATGGTATTAAACGAGTGGGGAGGAAGAGGGGATCCGCCAAAGCGAAGGTAATCATTGCGTATTTGTAAAACAGAAATGGCAGACGTGTTGCGGTGACAGAGGGTAATAGAGGAATATTTACTTTGTTTTCAGGAATTTACTCCAAAAAGACCGGAAGGCATGCACAGGGAACTTTACTCTCTACTTTGTGCCGACGGTGGAAAAAGATTTGACGAGTTGGCCCCTCTGTACCCAGTGGATAGCCACGGAGGAGGATACCAGAAAAAGTTGAAATTAGGTGCGAAGAAAGCGCGTCCGTGGAAGTGGACACCCTTTACCAATCCGGCGAGGAAAGATGGAGCTATATTTTTTCATTGGAGAAGGGTCACTGATGAACCAAAAGATTATCCGTTTGCTAAATTCAATAAAGTAAGTAATTTTTAAATGTCAGTGACAATTTATGATTTTATGAGAATGACATGTCAGTAAATGGATTTTGCAGGAACCTGTTGTAGTCAATTACTCAGACGCTGAATACGCCACGCACCTGGACAACGATGGATGGTCTCGTGTCGAATCCGACCACTTAATTGACCTTTGTCGAAGATTTAATCTCCGCTTTGCGGTGGTACACGACCGGTGGGATTCCAAGATTTACGGTCCAAACTGGTACTTCAGCCGACATCCTCATGCCCCCTCCTGGAATTCCAGGTCTGAGCGGCATATTAATTAAAAAGAACACCGCAGAATCTCGTCGCGCGGCCATCATCTCTGCCAAGAAAAAGACCGGAAAAGCCTTACAAACCCTCCGCGGCAGGGACAGCCTGGGCTCCACCAGTGTTCCCGAAGTCTTCCAGGGTATCAAATGGCCCGAATTCAAAACTGCCGGCGCTTTTGTCCGCAGTCAAAAGATGAAACTCCCTGGCAGCGTGGGTCAAAAGAAACTTAAAGCTCTTGAACTAATCCTCCAAAAACTTCACGTTGAAATAATTCAAATCCCCACCGACGAAATTGTCATTGGGTTCAACGATCTTCGCTCAGATATTGTGCTTCTCTACGAACTCAAATCCATGCTTGCCGCTTGTGATATGGAAATCCAGTCCATTGTGCACCAGTTTGAAGCCCTCACTGGACTAAAAATGGATATCCCGTTAGAGCTTCTAGCTGAAGCTTCCCTTTTAGTTCAATCCTTTGAAACCGGCGGCCCTGGACGATCTTCCTCCACCGCTGCCGCTGCCAGCAGTCTCGCCGCCTCCTTGGCCGTGAATGACTTGGACCTCCCAAGCGTAAGTTAACTGGTCTCTGTTGTAATCTTATTACATCTTGTATTAAAACTAATCGCATTCTTCTTTCTTCTTTCAGCGAAAACGCAAGGCAGCCTTGGAACAAAGCAATATTTTGAAGAAACTCAAATCGAAAATGCTGTAAATTATGAAATGCAAGTTCCTCTTATGTTTTCCTCCTTTTTACGTCTGTTTTATTTGTTCTTATCATACACCTTCCAAATAGATATATTGATTAGTAGTACCTTCTCATTCTATATCAGTTTTTCTTATTTGCTGTTGTTCACCCCTAAAATTACAGCTTAATTTTTACCGTACCTACAAACAAACCTGTAATTGTTTCATGTCTGCCCGCTTATAATGTAGTGATTTAGCTTATACATATCTCAGTCTAAGTGGGTATGTACAATTATAATTCAGTAAGTTTAAGTACACATATAGTATTAATTTTATTTTATAACTGAACAATACTAATAAAGTGGTACTACAATAACTATTTTATTTATATGTGATGACAGAAAGATTTTTTACAGATACTATCTGCGTATACTCAAAAGAATGTTCCTTGTCCAAGAATTTATTAGTTTGCAATAGTTTTATTATTACGAACAAATTTATTGTTTCCTTTTTATTTGAAGCGTTCACTCCACACACCTTTTGGTATGATGGTGGACGTCCCCGTCCCCGTCGTTTTCCCTCCGTTTCGGACTCACAGATATACAAATTATTTTATTTAAACGTCTTACGTACAATTTATTTTTCATATGGCGGCATGGCGCCTTGTCTAGTAAACGCCACAACACACCGGTCACCTAGTTACCATTACCATTTACATTTCATAATATGTTCTACAGTGACTTTGAATAGTTGCTCGGAGTGACTTATGAGTATGGGGTATCCAAAGAGAAAGTGCGATGAAGATGTCCGTGTGGTGGTGGGTTACCATTTCATTCCCAAGTTTGTTTTTTCAACTGCGTGGAAGTCGGTGTACAGCACGTGACCAAGGAGTTGCTTATCTTGCTGTAGATAGTTGTAGAGTTGGAATGCCGGTGAAGCGACTGATGAAGGGACTTCCGGTGGCGTTATGGGGGTGGCCTGTGGAAGGGAGTGGTATTCGTTTTCCAATTTGGAAGAGAGTTCTCGACTCTGCGCGGCCTCGACATTGGTAGGTCGTACTTGGGCGCCGCCGTTAAGGCAACCTAAATTGGAAAGAAAATTTCATCAGAAAATAGGTTTCCTCAAGGCTGACTTGCCATCTGTTGTTGCGTACCTGTCGGACAAGCCATTATTTCAATGTAGTGTGGCATTGTGGTTCTAGTCTTCAGTTTTCGAACCAACGTTTGAATGTTTCGGAATCCGGTAGCTACACAAAATTTTAGTGGTTTTCCCTCTCCCGTGTCTAAACTCGCTTCGGCAATGTCTGGATTTCTATAAAATGGCATTAAAATTTAAAATTAATTTTAAAATTATTTCCAAAGAAATGGATTGAAGAAGCCTTCTTTAAAATGCATTTGAGCATCACAGACCTTCCCACTTTCCATTCCACGGGACCTACCACATCCTTCCCAAATGATGTGGCCATATTTTTTAAAACATACTCTGCGTAGCCTCCCGAGCCCGATCCATAATGACTCATCACCTGATACCCCGGTACAGGGGTTCCTATCAATTGATCCGTCGCAGAAAACAAGTCCACTAGCGGTACTCTCGGAAAATCTGTTAAGGATTTATTACGAGTGGCAAAAATTTGTTCCAACTCGATAGGCGTAATCACAACATCCACTTCTTTGGCTCGGTACTCTTCCAAGAAAAAGTCGGTTCTGGAAGCTTCCAACTTGCGGTCAAAGCAGGACATGAGTGACACGTGATAAATTTGATCAGGTGCCATATTATTATGTCTTTGTCCGTAGACCAGTTTCACAAGCGATCCCATCACTTGTTGAGGAGACTTGACTCGACTGATTTTAGGTAAGGCGTGTTGATGTAGCTTTTCACTGTAGCAAATCCATCCTGACACATACAAAAACATTGATATAATTGATTACAATAAAATCCTATTTAGCAGGGCATTCACAGAAGTTTTAAAACCTCACCCGGACAAATCCCAGTGAGAATGGGCGTGGTCTCATTTTTAACGGCGTTCTCAAATTCCTTGAAACTCTCCAGCAGGGACAAGTCTTCCGCGATGGTAACGACAGTTGTATAGTCGGCTCCTAGCTCGGCAAATAACCCTTAAATGCAGACATTTAAAAAAATTGGCATCATGAAATCAAATTAACTCAAATTAATACAAATTCTTCTTAAGTTTATTTATATTTTTCCAGTTACCTGCTAGTCTTTCCGCAGTTTCCTGACAAGGCAATTCATATTTATTGGCTATCGACAAAACCGCTTGTACTCCCAGGCTGACAATGGCTTTCATGTCCTTTTAAGTTAAAAAAAATGGCAGATGTACAATAAATATACAACCGAGCGGATCCGATGTAAAAAAAACTCCATGAATTCAACCTTATCTTCTTTGTATCCCACGCAAATTTACTTACTTTTGACGTCTTACTGAGCTCTAAAATTCTAAAAAGTTCGTCCGGACTCTGCTGTGAAATGAGTACGCTCTCCGCCGAGGTGATGCACCCACTGCAGGCTAAACAGTCAGACAAAGTTACTTGGACCTTCTGAAGCTGTTCCTTTGTACCCTACACGAAACAGTTAAACGGGTTACACGAAATTGAAACAAAGTGTCACCAATCCAGGCAGGAGAATGATTGTAAGAACTTGTGCATAATTTACCTCCTTGATTTGCGAATAAGTTCCGTCGTCCTCAATTTCAATTCGGATTTTTGAGCCCGACGATGAAGGCTGCTGTGGGGTGGCCTTGGGCCTTTCCACAGGTTTGATACATTCCTATATAGATATCCAAATTTCGTTAATAGAATTTGATTTTTTGCCAATTATTAAGTCAAATTTTAAATAAGAATTAAATTAATTTGTTATACCTGCCCCGGTGTGATAAAGTCATCAAGGTCAGTAATTTTTAAGATACTACTAAATCCTCCCGCCGACATTTTTTCTCACCACAGGAGTTCTCCTCCGCCCTTGACACACTGTGTTCTTAAGATTGCTCGAAGAAATAGCAGAGCTAGAGCTGCTGAAAGGGGTGAGGAGGGCACGTGGGGAGGGGACCTTTTAATTTTTACTTTTACCTACTTTACACGCGACTGTGGATTCACAACAACAATCTACAAAGACACAGGTGACAGAGGCGTTTCAGGTTTGTGAAATAACGTTGTCCTTTTGGAAAATGTTATCATCACTTTTATCCACCGCGATACCAAAGATGACCTACCTAGCCTACATACATATTAACTATATATTTAACTATGGCTGATTATCTAAAACTTTATTTAATGGAGCTACTTGTCAGCTCCAGCACATACAGACACACACTTTCACTAATTGAGTCCCTTTTTGTGGTAAATATTGCTTCTTTTCTTTCCTGGCGTATTTAAAACTCTACACAAAATTAAGCACCACCTATTTTCAATTTGGAATTAATATTGTTCAGTTCTTTGCTGTCAATGATAGCCTGCAACTGCGACCTGCGACCTTTACCGTTAACAGAAAAGCACAGCACCAACACCAAGTACCCAAAATTACACTCGGCTCTCACGAGACCAAACATTGCAATCATGTGGATCTCTTCCACCTCTCCTGCTGTTCTTCTTGCTGAGAGATGTAAAGTGAAAAGTCACCAGAACCAGAAATGAGTAAAGTATTGCGGGATAGGAACAAGACCAGTGGTCAAAAACAAACCAGAACAGAGCGATGATAATGATAATGACGAGAAGAGGTTTACTGTCACTGTATCCCCGTATTGCATACTCCCCTGCAGGATAACAGAAACGTTCTAAAGCACTCGAGCGTTCTGATGACAATGGTCATGTATTCAGTTCACTGTTCATGAAAATTACGACGTTTTTTTTTGGGAAATACTAATTTCTGGTGATCACTACTGCTATTATTACGAGCACGCACCGGTGTCAGGGGATAATTGACCATATATATCGACAAATTATTAAAAACAAGTTTGATTTAAAAGTTCAGATTTAGCATTCCCTGATTCCAGGATTTACATCCATCCAACATTAGGAAAACCGTTAATATTATTGTTATTATTATTATTATGTTATTTTTCAGATTTGATGTAGTAAAATGAGAATTATCACGGATAACTGTCCCCCTGGCTTATGCCTTTAGTTTACTAAATAGTCACGAATGTTAACAGTAAATATATGTTATTGTGTACAGATAATTTTATATTTATTCTTTCATACGACATCTCTAGTTTTAAGGCTACACGTCTATAAGGCTATTGTTCAACGTGTCATTTTTGTCAAGTTGTGTTAACGAATCGTGATTAATTAAATAATTGTATTATTAAAGTAAAATAATTAAAGATATTAAGAATAAGATAATTGTTTATGCTTTCTATTATTCTCCATACACATCATGTGACATACGTTCACCAACACGTAGAAATTAAACTCGTAGATATTAGCAGTGGTTGACTGATGATTTTTAAAACTTTTTGTAGTTCGCAGTTCGCACTGATGATGAAGTAGCTCTAGCTATGTTGACTAGACGAATATTTTTTGGTTTTTATTTTGTTGTTCGCAGTGTTCTGTAATTATTATGGAATGACGGCGGTGATTGCGTAGATCCGAGAGAAAAGACCAGTAGTTGGTTGGAGGTTAAATAAGACGTTTCGTATATTTCGCAGGCAGACTTGTTAATTTTCCGTGTTAAACGACATCGACATTAGTGACCATGTGTGATTACAGGTTTTTGGAGGGTTTCTACCATCAAGGTCGTCGTTCCAGCTCTACAAGTATTAAAAAAATTATTGAAGAGGCGACGAAGAGACGGTTGCGGGATCGATGAATAAAAAATTAGATAATAAGATGTTGAAAAGTTAAGTTCTAATGAACGGTTTTAAACGGTCAATTTTTGTAGAAGTAGTTAGTATTTTTTATCATGTTGACACACAACGAGAAATGGCTAATTTGGTAGTTTTGAAAAGGATGACAATTAAGAAGGCGATGAATGACGAAGGTGAAGTTTTTAGAGAAATGATGAAAATGATAACAAGATAGGTACACAGTTGAAAAGACGCACACTCTACCCTTTTGGATGTCGGAGTAATTTTTTATTTCATTTGTATATTGAACGGCCGATTAACCTTTCACCTTTCCTTTTAACTTATTGTAAATAGTAATCTACTGATCTAGAACTGACGGATCCACTCCTTCAGACAGCATTTTTTGCTTCACGGCCTGCACAGGCACACCAACTGTAACCATCTTAAAATATTTTGCGTATCTAGGATCGTCACGAGCACTACCAGCACTTGCCACCACAACCTCTTCTTCTCCGGGGACCGCAGACTCTTCTTCGCCGGAGTGATTCCTGTCTGGCGTAGGGGTGTGGTTAATCTCTGCAGAAGTAGGAGGACTGTTCAAGACGGTACTTTGAGACTTCCCTCCGGCAGTGGAGGACGACGTGGTAGCGGGGTCGTTACTGTTGCTAGAACCAGGTACAGGAGTTGTGGTTGTCGACGTCGATGCCGATTGTTGTTGCGGTATTTTTGACGCTGCTGCTGCTGCCGCCGCCGCTTCTGCTGTGGGTGTGTTCGGAATCCCTGGGATGGAAGCTAACTTACACTCGAGCAACTTTAACCTACACTCGACTCGGTGCAACTGCTGTTGCATACGGTCCAGTTTCGATTCACACTGAGTCGCAAAATGGTTCAGAAAGCTGACGGTGGTGGCCAAATAATGATTGATAAACGTAACCAATCTTCGAGTGTCCAAAGGCTCTACTTTGTTGATATCGATGCCTGACACTGCTACCGTTATTGTATCCACCTCTTCCATTTTCTTCAAAACAGAAGTCAGTCACGCAAAAGACAAATGGTGCCACTATCAACTATTAAATTTTTAACCGTCCCGTTTTACAAAAAAAACCGTTGGAGCCCTTGTATTTCAAAAAGAACTTATTTATTATCTCCCAGCACTGGACACTGGACCGGCGTATCCCGCTTTTTTAACCGGACACACTTAGACCGCAACTTTACCTTCACATTTGACCTTTACAGACTAAAAATTTTATTGCTTTTCGTTTCCCTACACTCTACAAGTCGCAAGTACTCGTTTTACAAGCTCGACCCTTTCTTTTGAGCCTTTCCCTATTTCCCACTCCACATTGACTTTTGACTTTCCGCCAATCAATTATTTTTTACCGATAGTTAAAATAACTTCTTAACACCTTCATATCTCTTCTACCTTTCTACACTCCCCTAATTTATGGTCCCTACCTTCCTAATCACACTCTCTCCCAATTTATTATTATTATTATTACTACTTCCTATTTCCCTTTCACACACGGCATCCGCTAATGACAAAGTAAAGGTCCCTCTTCCGATTTCTCCTCTCGTCCCAACCAAATATCCCCTGCTGGCCGTTCTACTAATAAAGTTATATCCCAAATAAATAAATCCCTATAATCCTGCCGTCATGGTCATCCTCGTCCTCATCATCATCGTGATCGCCCTTTTACTTCTCTCCACTTCTTCTTCTCTTCTGCTGCTGATGTGTATGTTGTTGAATCAAACCACAATTTTAACTTGAACTCCTACTCGGCTTTTCCTTTCCTGTTACTCCTTTCATTCCTGCTGCTGCTGGTGCCATTCAGATTTATCTCCAGCTGAGAATCACTTAACTACCTTCACACTCCACCAAAATACATTCCATCGTCATTGGGCTCTCTCTACACTACCACCACCACCGCTTTTCCTTCTCTCTCTGCTCCTAGGGCTATTTTTAACCCTTCCCCTCCTCCGAATTACACGACTCCACTACTCCAAACGGTTCAATTCACTCCGAAATGACACTAAAATTTCTCTCTCTCTCTCTTTCTAAGCTGCCGGACTCGAGGAGAGGGATACACAGAGAAATAAAAAGTTCCAATGGCAATCTCCAGTTGAAATCTACATCATCATCATCATCATCGCCATCATCATCACCCGTGTTCTCCGGATTTTCTTCTTATGTGCTACTCTCCTGCTGGAGTGGTGTTACTCCTGGAGTAGCGGTGGAGAGAAAAAAACATACACCACCCCAAGTATTGTATGTACTTGTAAAATGCAATAATAAAAATCTTCTGCATAGGCGTCTCCTTTTCAATTCTGCCCTCAGATTCTTTTTTTCTCGCTCTCTCTCTTTTATTCACGTCAGTTCAGAGTTCTCCCGTTTTCTGGTTTCCCAACAACACACTCAGCACACAAAATAGCGGTTGTGTTGTTGTTGCACCACCACCACCACCACCACCTCCACCATTACCACCGTTAGTAACCGTTAGTTTATATTCTGACTACGACGTGCATTTCTTGCATACATTGATACCGCATTGTCTTCGGGTTTTGGTTTTAGTATGCAGAGCACAGATAAAAAAAACATTGCGCTGCTGCTGCTGCTGCTTTTGCTGCTACTATTTTGCTTGTTAGCCCATGTTTCGAATTGTTGGCCGTCGTCGTGTGTCATCGTCATCATCAGCTGGTGGCATTTTCCAGCAGTAGAGTCACCTTTTCTTTCTTTCATTACCACTAGTCATGCATACATTTCGGGTGAATTACCACTACGATACCACATACAGACAAGTACACACACACTTGAGAAGGCAGCTTCGCCTTTTCCCTATTGTTTGCCCCAAAAACTTCAATCCATCTTGTATGTATTATGTAGGTGTGTTAGGTATGGAAAGAGCGACAAAAGAAGCATGGGCGCACGTCTTGAGGGTCACACTTCACCCTGGATTACCAAGGTAGTTACGTAATGAGTAATGAGGTACGGGGGACCTTGTAAGTTTTCAAGTTCAGATGATAATGTAAGGGGAAGGGATATGCTGGTGTACTTATCGCGCTCCAATAAATTAGGCTTGACACTGCCTCTGCCATGAAGTGTGCTAGAAGGATGAAAATTATACTCGAACTCGAAATGTTTGTTACTGCTGACGGACAGACGACGGTCGCGGTTCAATGAAACGAAAATTAATTCATCATGAATGCATCCATTTATTTAAGCTCATCAGAAAATGGTAGCAAATGGGAATTGATAGAGTGTCCCCGCACAAAAAGTTTTGTTCATGTACTCTCACTTGTTTGTGAGCCGAACCGTGTAGTAGAGGAAATTAGCCAAGCAGGAAAGTAAGCAGGAGCCACCGGGAATCTGTCTGCTGTTGTGGGTCACGCTCACGCACAATGCCCCGTTTCATAGGTTGGTTGACGGTATTGGTTTGTCAAGATTCTACGGAAATTTTCTTTGCATTTCGTAACATTGAACGGTACATGTAGAGGTTGATCGATAGCACACATTGTCAGGTTAAGCAGATTAATGTTATTTTGCGGCTTGCGGGATTCTGGGGGCTGCAGTTAGCGTTTCCCACAAGTTTATTTTAATTGGGAAGATTTTTTGTAAAAATGGAGATTGCAGTATTGAGGGATGGATGTAATTGCGGGTAGAATGTCATCCAATGGGGCATTGTGATACCCACCGATACAAGGTGCTTTCACCAAAACAAGCAGTTTTGACCAATCGAAGGGAATTGCATGTTTGTGTCCCTTTATCGGCATTTATTGCACGGCATTTTCCCCGGAGAAAAAAATATTTTCCGCGATGTCAGGAATCGAACCTGAGACTCTCGCTTATTGGGAAACCCAGACAAATCGTGAAATACTCAACAAGCTCACCCGTGAATCTGAAAGTTTCTCCGGCAGTCCTCACAAAGTCCGTATACATTTCCCCAAAGACACATACCCACTCCGTTACCTTGCGCCTGGGAAAGTGTACGCACGTACTTACCGTAGCGAGGACTAACTTTCAAATGTGATGGTGTGCGAGTAAACAATTCACGGCTGCCAAACCAAGGCGAGCGTTTTACCACTAGACTACACCGCCGCGTTCATAATTTCACCAATTTTAGCGAATTTTCTTTTTGGGGGAGAAACGGGGAGAAAACCGTAGTTGGGTTAGGCCACTTTAATTAAATAGGTGAATGCTGCCGTTGGGAGACAGGGAGGAAAGAGAAAGTTGATTTAAGTGGCACATTACAATAATTATTTACACGAGAGAAAGCAATAGAGGTGTGGTCAACCAAAAAAAATTGGCGATGAAGGGGTTGCTACCATTGTCTGTGCTCTAGTCTAGTAGTGGTGGCGACGCTACGACGAAGACGGGCAGGATGAAATACACTATGATAATGATGATGATTGTATGGTATGGTAGGAGTAGCGCAAACTACGCGAATTTATGAAACAACCTCCGCAAACTTCCTTTTGTAAAATAAATCGAGGGAAAATCAAAGAAGCCCCGCGGAAACAATAGAACATTACTTTGTGGTCAAAACTACAAATCATTGTCAACGGTGACATGCATTGCCCTATGCTGCTTCACTTGTCGGGGCACCCGAAGTTCAATTTATAATGAAATATTTTAGCAGAATGTGAAGGAAACCAAAACATGTGTCGTTTCCGGTTGTAATTAGCATGTTAATTATGATTCATAAAGGGAAATTATTCTGGCACTTTCTAGATGCCTCTTTCCCATGCAGTTTTCAGACGCTGCCATCTGAATTCAGGTAGGAAGGTAGGAAAAGTAGGGATTGCGTGTCAGTGGAGAACGTGACAAACACAATGTTGCCAGCCGCATCATTATTATGGACGGGCACATATAGAGCTTTTTGTCACGAACAGTGTGAGCGTCATCCCACAAGAAACAATTTATAGGGAAAAATTTGACACCCGGACGATGTGACGGGAAAGCGCAAAAGTGGAATCTCATTTCATGTTTGAGCCCCCCAATGAAGCTGCGGTCGTGCATTGGTTTGTTAATTAATTTTATTTGCATTTTATGCATTTATTGCAAAATTTTGTACGGTGCAGTATTAGTAGGCAAGGCATACATAATATATTGGCATTGTAGGGGTTTAAGAAGGTAGCAGTCCTTGAAACCAAGAGTTTTTGCGAATACAGATTAGTTCGTGTACTCGGAAGCCGTCGTTGCAGGAACACAGAGGAATGTTTACTCCACACTTGGAATTTGCGACGCAAACATCGTCTAATCTGCAGGGGACATTGGCACCCACCGCACAGTTCCCCGTGCCGAGTAAGGGGAATAGAAGGCCTTTTTCCCAAACGCGTGTTGGGGGACAGGTACAGGTGCCTGTACAGATGAGGCCAAAGTCGGTGTTACAGATTTTACTTTCGTTTTCGTTGTTCCCAATGATATTTAAAACGCCGGTGGTAACGCTGCATTCGTTGCCCCATGTTAGACGACCTCGGGCGGAAACCAGACAAATTAGACAGGAAAGGAGGAGGAAACGGGCACTGAAGGAAATCGGACTCATCTGCAAGAATTCATTGAATTTATTAACTCTTGATCGAATGAGGTAATATATTTTTTTGTATATAAGAAGGGGATTTCATATGTAACGTACAGGTTTTGAAAATGATATGCCGAACGGGATCACGTGGCAGTAATAACTAAAGAGTTCTAATGATATACGAGCTTTCTAATTGATATAATAGTTCAAGTAGCAAGACTATAATTGTGTTCCAATGGCTAATAAACTGTACGTTCTGGTAAAGATACATATATTTCGGTTGTTTGCTCTCCATTACCACAGGGCTTGGATTTTAAAGGAAAAATACAAACGTCGGACACTTACTGGTAGCGATAGCAGTGCTGAATGGAATGTATCAATTCCACACATAAAAATGACACTTTCACAAATTTCAGTTACTACATATGAAATCACTCTCGTAATTTTTAAAATTGTTACCCGTCCAATACGCCAGTTCTGGTTACCTGAATTGCCATTTTTGCAACATACACCTGGTCCAGGAAGAGAATAAAAATATTCGGTTTTCCAACACGGAAGCACTTATTGTTCCATCCACTACCTCGTTCACAGGAGGACAACTGCTACCAAATGCGACTGGTTCTACCGACAGGGAAAATTCATCAATATTTGTGAGGAAACAATAATTTATGTTTTTTCGCCGTTTTTATCACACAGGTAAACCATACTTGGTCACCTTTATAAGCATTGGATTATATAGCGCAGATACTAGGAATATGAATTCGGAATTACTGGACCATGATGAACCATTTGGCTGCAGGATTTGCCGCTTGTTGAGTGTACAGAAATTGTGTATGGTTCAACATTTGCTCATTTGTAATTCTTACTCATAAATATTTACATTGTAGTACTTCCCACCTTGAAACATATAACAGCATAATAATGCCTACTACATTTAATTAAGTCTAATAAATTTATGTAACACTTGGGCAAGAAGAATGATTCAACCTGTAATCATCACAGGCACTAAACCCATCAGTTGCGTCTAGCTGGAACCGAATTCCAAATAACTATATAGGTCTCCCAGATGACTCCAAACGTTTTTTTTACACCTATGCCGTCTGGGAAGATGAGATCATGTTAGAAACAAAATAGCACCTTCAGAGTTTTTTCGGCTATCTCACTTCCTACTTCTTTACTACACAACCTGTTACATCACACGTAAATGCTGTAAATGTATGTTTGTAGATGTTACTATGTTTTTTCGTGTGGTTATTCTCACCTTTATTTTATGAGAATGAGAAAAATGTTTAATGTAACTGCAGGCTGTCGGAAGCGCTAGACCAAGTTCGCTGACAGCTTGTAATTCATCAATGTCTGCATTTTCATTATTCACATCTCCGTCACTACCAGCGTCAGCACTTTAGAAAAAAAAATACTGTACCAACACATCTTTTACTCAGGTCGTTAAATCTATAGTCTCCATGTGAATAAAACGCATGTTTCTATCTATTTCTAATGAGCACACGCTATAGTATTTAAGTTACAACCTTACAATGAGCTAGAATGTTATTATTTTGGTTTGGTATAAAAAGTTTACACAAATGCCAGCTCGTTCTTGTTGGAACTTTCTCCAATGCTACAAATATGCAGATATTGTTGCAGAAAATACATACATTTATGTATTATTGGAGTAATTGGGTGACAGGAAATTACAAAAAGAAATGATGGGAACATAACATGGGAAATCTTTCGACTTAACCTGAACATCTTTCTTTCACTTTTTGAATTTCGACGAGCGAGTTTTTGAAACAGCTGTCTGTAAAATTGGAAAAAAAATATAAGAAGGAAATTACGATTTTTTAAAGGAAATGTTCACTTTTATTGCTCAAAGAAAAAGAGTTCATTGACCTATCCATGAGTGCCTGTGTAATCTGTAAACAGTTTTAAAATCTAGCGCGCCTGTAATGTTAGTGCACTTTACATATCCATGAGCCTTTCCAGCTCATTGTGACAGGCAGTGCATTTAATTTTTTGGGAGAAGAATAACAGGAAACCATAAAAATTAAATACTCGTGGGTGTTAGTCACTTTTTGGTAGGAATCGGACACAACTTCTTCGTCTCATGACTCTCCTTTCGTGCTGGGCGAATTTTGACATGTACCAGCGGCTTCTGAGGGCCTGTAGGAAACCCTACTCCTTCCCTAACTGCCGGGGTAAACATCGACCTGACAAGGAAACCACAAATTCTACTCGTTTTTGTCACCAAAGTATTCTAATTTATTTGATGATAAACCTTCACATTTGCCATTATTGTGAACGCGTTCCACCACTGGAATTTCCTCCTGCCGAATTAAAATATGACAAAGACAAAAGGGAAATACAGCAAGAAACAACACAAAACTCTCCCACTTCGACATTTTCTTTGGTAAATTTTGTTATCCGGTGTCTTCGTTTACAGTTAACTTTCTCCCATAAACTTGACTAACTCTGATCCCGTATACTGGACGAACTTCCATTATATAGCCCAAATTTATAGCCACATACAAATGCGTGACTCGTGGTTTCCTTCTTTACGGGAAATGTGGGAAAATGAAAATGATATGAAAGTAGCGGTGTTTGATGATTTTAAGATTAACTTTCTTGAAGAGTGTGTTCCTATCAGGAAAAATTTTTTGCACTTTACAACACTAGTGCCCTGTCTTGCATAGTTACAAAAGTTTTCTTTCAAAGGAGTCCTTTGAAAGGACAACGGTTACATTCCAAATTCCATTACAAGGACGTATGACGAAAGTACATTTGTTGATATTCAGCTCACCTCCCGAGGGGATACCACCACCACCACCAACAATAATGTACCAATTGGAAGATATATTTTTACGAAGTTTCAATTGGAAGACATATTTTTACGAAGTTTCAATTGGAAAGATACATAGCTTTCTTCAAAGGTCATGCATGAGATGAGATATTTAAACTAAAGCATTATTTTCGTCAGTCTATAAAATGGGCAGCAGGCGAAGCTTTCATTTCCCGATCAAACGGTTTCTGTATTTATTAGAAAAAAATCTGGCAGAGTGAAGAGTGTAGGCAGGTAAAATGTGTATCATTCTTAAACGACGAGATCCCGGTCCAGGGACAACGGAAGTTGGGTTATACCTGAAAATGAAGAAAATCCGACAACATCCTTCGTCTCTCATTTTTTGGTTCGATCAACAGTCTCAATTCCAAGAATTTCTATGCATGTTGTACGGGGATGTTGTAACTTTATTTTTTGTCTCAAGTGTGTTTGACTTGAAATGTGAAGCTGGTCGAAGGTTTGATCAGGCGATTATGCGACAAGCCATCGGTCTCATCATATACATAACGTCACATATAATACGAAATTTGTTTCTATTTGAACAAATTTGACATTTAGATAGAATGTTTCCATTTCTAAGGTGGCTGTCCACCTCATAGTCATTCTCTCTCCAGTTGGGTGTGTGGCTGTGGAAACCCTTTATTCAACGCATTTTTCTTGATACTTAGTAGTCACTTTCTATGGCATTATCCCATTGCACGCCGTCTGGTCTAGTGGTAACACTGGTGCCAGGGAGGCGTTTCATTATAAAAGATGCAGAGTGGAAAATGCTTGCAGAGATTTTACCTCCCAGAGATTATTGAAGATATGCACAGCTTCATCAGCCTTCCACCAAACCTGTTATGCTTTCTTGAAGTAAAACTCGATGATAACAAAGAGATTAAAGCAAAGCTTAATCCATTTCTGAATGACTCCTGAGTCCTGACTGGGGGTCACAACTTTGTTCATCAAAACATCGACGTATCCTGCATTTACGATGTGGAATGGACCTATCAAGATCACCCATCATCGTCAACCTGAGTTGTATAAAGTGAACACGTTATCAAAGATGGCAGACCTTTGACCTGCAGCTCTTGCCCTTTCACTTGCAGAAAATACTACAGGGAATGGACATGTGAGAGTAACAACGTAAAAAAACTTGCTTGGACGAAGCAGATTTGTCCTCATTTTTCATTCACTTGTAGCAGTAGCAGCGGACTCCGTTTGTCAGAATGATCAGTGCCAATATTCCGCGTCGCCATGCCATATCCATTTTTAATTCTATTGGTTTTTCTCATTGAACTCCACCCGGAAAATTTGGTGTCACCTTGTTTATCCAAGAAAAAATCCGGGTCTGCATCTCCTACAAGAGTTCGAGTGGTCCAAGATCCAAAACTTTTTGACTCCAAAACGGGGGTCCCCATTGAGTTGTGGTACAATGAAACCTACCAGTCGTCTCCCACTTTCCAGAGTAGCTCTCCCGGTTGTCCCCAGTCAATTGAGGGTGTTCCATGGGTGTACTACGGAAAGAAGCCCAGTTGCTTTTTGGCGGGGAATAAGGGCCCTTGCCAGGAGGGATCCCTGCTTTTAGCGGAAACAAACTCCTCTGACGGGGTCTGTGGGTGCATGTGTCTGGTCGACTTGGAGATCGAAGCTAAGGACAAAATCGAGTCTGATCAGTACATTCACTGTAAAAAGGTGCCGGATGATTACCCTCCTGGTAGTCACCATGGGCAGATTTACGACAAGAAAAAGCACACCTGTTTAAACGTTTACTCCCAAGTGAGTGCCATCCAAGGAAGGATAATGAAGACCCTTACCCTATCTAGTATTCCAATTAACTTTTAATTTGTCTTTTTAAGGGACCTTGTGCCTCCAATAAAGTAGTCGCTGGAGTCACCAACAACAAGCTGCTTTGTTCCCCGCTTTGCTCCAAAATGGGTCTTTTGCCCATCACGGGAGGCAGTAACCAGACCTCTTGTGTACCGGTGAGCTTCCTTAAATTACACAACTGAAACCTTAAACCCAACCCGTTTTAATGTTTTTTTTCCTCCAGGACTCCTCCATTGGGGCCCTCTCCGGGATATCTTTCGTGAGTCGGTACGAATGCTCCGCCTCGCAGCGGTTCAGCACCACGTTAAAAAAATGCGTGAGTAAATTTGCCGGGATATTGGGAGTGGGGTAAATTAATTTTACCGTTAAATTTTTAAACCGTTAACAAATCTCCTCTTTTAATGTCAATGAAGATAAATAAACGCTTTTGTATTTCTCCCTTAACATAATTTAAATCTCTAGTCATGTCATGCCAAACTTACTCTATTTTTTGTTCAAATTTACTCATTTTTAAATTTCACCACTGAAAATGCGCCAATGACCCAGTTAATGTCCACATCGTCCATCCCACATTCTCCAAAGCAAAGTCCCAACGGCACAACTCCCCCTGTGATGGGGGTGTCTCCGTAACCGTTCATCTTCAACGTGGTGCCTCCTCCAGTCACCTCAAAGTTCAGGTTCAAATCCATCGCGTTCGGGGGGTAGGCGTACGTCCCGGGAGAAAAGTCCCGCACCAAAATATTATTATTGAATTTGTAGCTGAACGCCCGTCTCTTTCCTCCGTCGTGATACACTTCCCCCGTTTTAATAGATAGCTCGTATTTTCCATCGGCGGATAGGGGAACATCGTAGGAGGTACAGGCCTTCTTCAATTTCGCATTATTTTCCCCCCAAATGTGGTTTTGGTACAGCACCAGGTCTTTCGAAGGCACCCCCGACGTTAAGATTGTGGATACCTCTGTTAGTTTCGTGTTATCCGGATCAGTAAAAGGAATACCGGTGTCAGGCTGAAACTCGATCCCATGCACGTCTGTGTGGGCGTCACCGTTAAAATTGACGGCGAGGATGGTTTGCTCAATGGCGCAATTCCCGCTGGTTCGACGGTTGTTGTTGCAAACGGCGCCCCCATTTAGGTAGTATACGTGAGCGCCCCCTCTGTGGCAGATTTGACTATTGCAGGGTATCGTGCAAACTGTAAAAAAAGGAAGAAGGTGTGACTTCCAGGGCTGACAGGGGAAATGACGGATTCCTACATGTGACCTTTTTACCTTCATCTCGGTCCTCACACGTGTTCCTATTGACATTGAATTCGCAGTAGCCGGTAAAGCGGCAGGCACAAGCAGACGTTTGCAGGGCGCACGTGGTGCTCCTTCCCAGGGACCGTACACTGGAGCCGTATTTGACGACGGAAAATGCCGACATCATAAATCGGACAGTGCCCACTTCCCGGCAGCCACCGTAGCAAAATTTAACTGGGAGAGTGTTGTCGGGAATGGAGACGGAGTACTTGACGCCCTTAAACCGCAGGCGGGTCACGTTTCTGGACACCCTAAAGTGGGCGTTGAGACTCACTGCGGTGGATATCTGTCCGGTGAGACCGAAGATATCCACTTCCGGAAAAATTGGCACGGTTCCAAACATGATGGTAAATTTCTGGGGAAAAAATGGCAAAAAGTTGGGGTATATATTTTCAGACCTTTTATCATTACCCTTAACGGTAACGGCTCACCCTCTTTCTAATACCGGTAGACTCGTCGTCCAACAGATTAACGGTAAGCTCGTAGCTCCCGTCTTCACATATGTGCACGGGGTAGTTAATACATTCTCCAGATACACCGTAATAGTCGTCGCCATATATTATCGTTTTATACAAGTCCACATCTTCCGGGGCCGCCCCTTGTACATCTGCGCTACTATTCTTCTCCACTCTGAGTACTTCCGGGTCTTGGAAAACAGAATATTTATCGGCAATGTGGCGAACACCTCGGCTGTCAGTTACAGCTTCCCCGTTCATGTTAACCGCGAGTATAGTGTCGACGATGGTGCAAGTGCCACTCGCCTCCGTGTTTTTGCAGATAACGCCTCCCACAGAGTAAAAGTGGTTGACACGGAGACAGCGGTCTTGAGTAAAATCTTCCTTTCGGCAGTCTACATTTTTCAATACAAGTAGAGAGTAACAAGGAGACAAGTACAAGGAGAGAGTAACTAGACTCTCTTTACATTCGACATCGAGTCCACACACGTGGGGCACTTACCTTCAATAGGCTCATCCACGCAGGGATCAGGGATATCCTCGGCCTTTTGCTTGATCACGTGGAAGCCACTTACGAGGAAGGCGTTGTCGGTGCCACAGTCTCCCTTACAAAATAAGAGCTTGGCCGGATTCTGCAAAGGCTGTGGGGGTTGACCTTTGACAGTTATTGTCTTGCCCTCATCGGTCACCTTAAAATTGACGTAGATGTCCATCGGGTGAAATTGTTCTCCGGTGAAGCCAAAAATATCCAGCTCGGAGACGACGTCAATGCCCGCAAAGGAAACGGAAAAGCGCTAGATAAAAAACCGTTAATTTTTACCGTTAGACATGTCACCCTTTCCATGTTTTGCTGGGGAGGAGAAAAAACTAACCCGTTGCCCCTTGGCATTGTGAACTCCCTCGACCAAGCGAATCCCAAGCTCATAGTTGCCAATCATGCTCCCCGTCGGGATTTTGTAACCGATACACAATTTACTGTCGTTAACACATTGATACACGCTGCCCACCACGGCCGTTGAGTACATTACGGCATCCGACCTTTTGACAGCTTTGATTTGTGCGGCGGGAAAGTCAATATTTTCCGAGATCCCGTACTTGTCCTCCCTAAGAAATTCAGCTTCAGGCCGATATTCAATGCCGTTATGATCAACGATCGCTTCTTCGCCCCCCAAATTAACGGCGATCACCGTGCTCTCCAAGGAACAGTCGCCCATTTCTGTTTTCATGAGACAAAGGGCCCCACCCACGGAGTAGTAATGATTTTTACGGCAGCACTCCTCTTTTGTAAAGTCGGTAAGCATGCAAAACCGGCGGCGGGATTTGCAAACGCCGTGGGTATTGTCGTAACTGCACTCTTGTCGTTGGGAGCACCCGCATCGATCTTGGCAATGGCGGAAACATCCGGAGAAACAAGGCCCCGTTAACTCTCTCTTATTTTGACACGTGTTTGCCTCGCAGTTGTAACCGCACCCTTCCGCCAAGCGACACTCGGCGGGACGACCGTTAAAAGACTGACAGATGGTGTCTGGAACGTTGATACAAGGGGGAGTAATGGGTTCCTCAGTGGTGGTACTGCCGAAAGGGTCTTCGGTGGTTGGGTCTTCTGAACCTCCAGGAGAAGGTGGAGGACGGGGAGGGGGTATAGAGGGAGGTGGAGCACCGGCGCAATGCGCATAGGCGTTCCGGCAACATCTGTGGTTCCATTGCAACTTTTCACACAACTTGCAATAGGGGAACGGACAGGGGAAGTCGGCAACACACGAGATGGTACAATCGCCATTGAATGAAGGCAATCCTGAACCGGGACCCGAACCCGAACCGGAACCCCATCTCCATTCCCAGCAGCAGATATTAAGAAATAATTTTGATTTGCAAAGTTCATATCGCGAAGGAGGTGTACCGCAACGACTAATCAAAACGCTTAACAAGTTGCACGAGGGGATACAAAAGATATTGAAGACGTAGTTCGTCCATAAAGGGGGCGGGGGAAGAGGGTTAAAAATGAGGATAGGTTTGCCAAAAATGAAACGGGGCTGGACGGCGCGCCGGGTAATGGCGTGAAAAGGATTTGCTGTTATTGGATGGGTCGCTGTGGGTTTAAAATAAAAACCTGTATTTAGTTTCACCCTTGGACCGTATACAGCGGACGGGAAAGCCAGGTTACCTTTAGATTCCGTGGTGACTACATACCAGGCGGAACATACTGCCAGGATTAGGGACCCCCGGAAAAAATCTCGTCGCAACATGTTGTCCTCGTCTCTTGGAAACTCTTAACTTAACTCCATAAGAGGGGATCTCCCGATCTCGAGGAGAACAAGATCACATATAGCTTATTTGAACAAAAGTAGTAGTGAAGCAATCACAAAGGAACACTTGGACCTTGAAGGCTTTAAATGTGGTGCAATAAAGGTAATGATGACAGGTTGCAATCAAGTAAAATAAATTTTATTTGCTTTATGAACGACTTTAATTAATTCCATTCAATAGAACAGAACTTTAAGAGGACATGTGTGTACAAAACGTTGCTATTGCGAAATGTAGCGGCATTGTAAAGAATGTTTAAGTAAAACCACAAAACCTTGATGCAGTAGTAAAAGTCTTTATTGTCGTACTTGGTTTCCTCAATAAACAGTGGTACATTACACCAAGAACATTGAGAATTCAGTTTTAAATTATCATTCAATGCAGAGCCAGGGATAGCGCGTTATTTTTATTAATACTCAAATTATAATTGCTTTCATGCCTAAAATTGGGAATTTTCCAAAATTATTTAGAGATTAGTATAAGTAGTTAATGCATACATTAGTTAATTAGTAATCGTTTATACTTTGTTGAGCGTTTATGATTACATTATCAATACATTCGGATATTTAAGGTCTAATTTTCCATCATTTAAATAGCAGCACGTGTCATATTGTTTAAAATGTGAGATATGACGGCCTGTTTAAATTGAATTACAACTTTTTTGCACATGAGAGGGTAGTTGGAACCACAGTTGTACAGCATAATATTTGATGTAGTTGAACCTTGGGTTGACATTAGGGACGATTTTAATCAATTTAAAGAAGTGCAGTTCAAATGATTCAAAAATTATCCTTACTTAATTAGTAATGACTTGTGTGAAAACGTACATGATGAATGCCCCCCTTGGTGCGAAATTAAGAAACAAACAATGCGTACCAAAACAAAAATGTCAATACATATATTGTTGTTTATTGCTTATTGAGTAACAATTGTCGACGCACAGCGGTTAAATTGGACATTTGTTGGGTTTATTGCAAAAACACGTGAGCTTTTCCTTTAAGCAGTTGGCCACCGTCTGCGCTATCTCCTCCGGAGGACCACCCTTCGCGTAACTTTTGGCGCAGTAGGACGTCTTTATCTTTTTAAAATGTTCCCCATAAATCCCTTCCAAATCCAGCGCATTTTTCTCGTACAGCCCAATCAAATTGATTCTGTTACTGGTAAAAACTCGTTTGTAGGAATAGTAGGTGGGGGGATTGGTGGTGGAGCAGGTGTCGGACCCATCCAACCGAAACTGAGTTCGGTTTCCGGGGAAAGGTAATTCGAAGAGGGTATCATCATCTGTGAAAACGAGTACAAATCGGTAGACCCTCCTCCCCGCCTTGTCCTTTTCCTGCCGAATCCATCCCAGGTCCGTGTCCACCCCGGCAAAGGCCGCCCCTGCCAGGGCGCTGTCCGCTTCAACCGCCTTTGCGGGCCAACCAAGCTCCGTCTTGACGTTGTTTACTTCTGCAATTAGCTTGTTGATGTCCGGCGTAAACCGGACGCGACGGGTGTAACATCCCTCCCTGAAATTGTAGTTACAGCGTAGTACAGTGATACTCAAGAAAGTCAAGGAGACTCCCCATGATCATTGGACAACTTACGGAAGGTGGTGACCTTGAGTTTCCCCTGGGTTTTGGGTGAACGCTTCCAAGTTCCAGTTAGATGTCGTGGTGAACGCGTACTCTGCATTGGCATACATACTTTTAACTTTATCTCGAATTGCGGTCATGATGTCAGGTAAGGTCGATTTGATCGCGCTATAATAGCCGGTTGAATCCAGGACGAGGGCCAGCTGCAGACGAACTTCGCAGGAATACAACTCGCATTCAAACCTCTGGTTTTGCCTTAGCAGGGAAGTTGCTTGTTCATAAAAGCCACACATCTTGTCGTCGCAAATATCCGCTGTCAAATTGGAACCTACTTATTTTTGTTTCGTTTAACTTTAAATGTTTCAGTGTTTCAAAGTATGGCGGCTTACATTTGTAAAAAGGCACACATTCGTCCGTGATCCCGTCATACTCGCAGTTCGCGGTGGCACAATCCCCTTCCTTACCATCATACTGACTGCACGACGAGGAAATTTGGTACTGCTTTCTCCAGTCATCCAGCTTCACCACGGAGATCGCACTGGCTTGGAAGTAGCCTTGGGCGAAAATGCAATCGCCGAAACAAAATTCCAGCCGAAGCGCCCCTTTTCTGGTAATGATGGAGGATTGACCGGGAATGTTGACCTGGTTGTTTTTGTACTCAAAACTTACTATCAAGTCGACTGGTCGTAGGCGACTCCCGGCTATTTTGACAAGGTCCACTTCTGGGAATACCGTCTTTCCGCAAAACTTGACGTTAAAAAACTAAAAAGAAAAATAGAAATTTAAAACTGCATTTTTTTCCTTTAAATGATTTTAGGAGGGGGCGTACCTTTTCACCGGCGAAAACTTCCGCTACTTCTACGGTCTTAATGGTGAGTTCGAAACGGCCCTCCTCACATACTCGAAATTCATAGGAGAGACACCCCCCAGAATCTCTTTTCCGTTCGTTGGCATAAAGGCTCGTGGTATACAGCTTTTGTTCCGAAGACAGCACCCCGGAAATTTCCCCCGGGTACAGCCCCTTCAATACCACCTTTTTGGTGTCCACCCCAGGAAAACGGTGGTTCTCCACGTATTGAATCCCGTTTCTGTCTGTGATATTTTCGCCACCCAAGTTGACTGCTAAAATAACCGCTTCTCTAGTGCAGTAGCCCCTTTGTCGGGGACTGCGGCAGTAGTGCCCATTTCTGTAGTAGACCCCATCCTTTCGGGCACACTCATTTGGCAGGAAGGCGGAGTCAGGACAGGCTGTGATTCAAAGAAATAATGTCAAAGGTCAAAATGAGCAATAAAGTATTTTTTTTCTGAAATCTTACCAAATTCCTTGATTTCAGAACACAGGCCTCTGTCAATGTCGTAGTTACATCCGGCTCCTTTGCAGGAGCAAATGTCATGGCACTTTGAATTACACTTGCCGGCGGTAGCCCCAGGGGCGTTGGTCTCGCCACCGCATCCAGATTGGGCTGTTAAAAAGACAGAGAGAGGTGCACCCTAATTATACCTGAAATAGATCCAGCATCAAGCAAAGTAGAAATCTTACTTCCATCATGGGAGCACTCTCCGGTATTGCAATCGTAAATGCAATGGTTGACTCGGCACTGCTTTGGATTTTGATTATATGAAAGACAATCTGAAAATTCAATATTTCCGTTTAAGTCTGGCTGTACTTAACTATCCGACGGAGGGCAAATAGCACACTTATACCTTGACGTTCGGCGCAGGTATTACTATTTGCTTCAAAATAGCAGTTAGCATTCAGGTTGCATAAACAAGAGGACAAATCAAAATCCCTACAAACTCCCGGCGTCATGTCTGCGCTCACGCTCTCTATATCGTCACCAGCACAGTCATCGGGGGGAGCTTGTCGAGCAACGTCTGTTCTGGCGCCTGAAAGTTAGAAGTTGTCTGTTTTTACATGAATTGGATAATGGATAATTGGATGATTATTTTAGAACGGACGGGAGGATAATCGTTAAAATGATTTACTCGCACTTTTAGACTTTGGTTTAGTTGGTAGGGAGTGAGTGATGTGCTCATCTTCGTCGTGATAAATGCTACACCAACAGGAACCTCCCAGTAAAATCAACCACACGCAGTTTAGTGCAAGGAGTCTCATATTTCAAGAAAATTTTACAGGCAGGTTTAAGTTTTTGCGTTTCAGGTTTCGAACAGGAGCACAAATATTTTTATAAAAGGATGTGCATTATACTATTCTGCATTTGTGAATACTATTCTGCATTTGTGCATACTATTCTGCACAAATTGTGTGGCAGATTACCTTTTTCATCCAAGGTCCCCTCGTCCAACTGTGTCTTTGTTTTCCGTAGACAATTAGTCTTTCATTCTCCTACCCCATTCATGCATTCAGTTATTTGCGGTAAATAAAAGCGACGAGGCATAAATTGATGAAGGTTCCCATGCGGCCTTGTGGATCACCTTCAATATCGCAATGAGTGAGTGTAGCGGTGTCAGTAGAAAAAAACTTTGAACGCAGATTCAATAGGATCACCACGCAAATCTTCCGAGGAGTTACAGGTCAGGATGACTATTGTCATTTTCCAAGATTTATGCCCAAAATCAATTAGTGACTACTTTAGATAAACGAGTCCTGGTAAATATTTAACTGTTATAATTTAAATTTTATTTCTGATTAAAAATACTTTTGTGGGAGAATATTTACGTACAAAACATGTTAAGCTGGTATAAAAAATTACAATCATTTGTACAACGTCTGTCGAAATTTTCAAACAAAAATGATACATAATACATAAAAAGAAGTATGTTAACTATATCTACATTTATGGACTAATTGTTTATTTATATTAGAGAATGCTTAATAAAATTTATTATTGTCACACGGTGGAAATATTTAAATTCTTTAAATGTTACAAGGATTTATTTAACAAAAACGTGTACAAACGCGTACACTATAGAGAGGAATCCACTCAAGGCCACACGAACTTGAACCATTTGCGATAAGCGGAGGCGATGAATTATCTTACATTACGTGTCAACCGTCTGAAACATGGCATACTACGCTTAATTTTTATAATAAAAAAATTAAAATTATAACGAACGTTAAAAAACAAGGAACCCGACAGGATTGTGCAGACGTGTATATATTTATTTAGGATATGGGCTTGTACATTCATGAATACTCGTTACTGTCGTTACTAATTTTATATCTACGGTATAGTTTTAGGAAGACAATAAAGCTCTTTATTGTTCAGTTAGAATCTGTGGCTATACCACATAAACGCTAAGATTTCCCGTGCCATGATTACCACCACCCCCTCCTTGATGATACGAGTGGTGTTGCAGGTCATGGTTTGGCGGGGGTTGATATCCGGGTTTGAGGCAGAGCTGAGCCTCCTGCAGAATGCGAAGTCGGGGTCCCATGGGAATGCCCATTTTATTTAGACGTTCTTCTGTTAAATATGGCAGCTCCATTATTCCAATTCGCTCTTGCTCGAATGTTGACGCATATTTCTGGGGGGGGATAACAATTCATTATTTAGTAACCCGGTAGCAGAAGTAAAGGCGTCAACGTGGGTAAATTTTTGGCGTTTGTACTAACCTCATAGCCCAACTTTTTCAAAAATATCCTCACGAGGGGCGGCTCATCACCAAAAAACTTGGTCAATTTTCGAACCCGGCAAGGATTTGTTAGGGAAGGAAGCGCATTTCGAAAAGAGGTCCAGTCTGTACACATCATGTCGACACCGGCTCCGTTACGACCACTGGCAGCACGAGCAAAATTCTGCGCCGAAATTGCCGCGCTCTGATTTTGCATGGAGGACTTGAGGACTTGGTTCCGGAGCTGGTGCATTTCATTACGAATACTTTCGATTTCCTAAGAATATGAGATTTTACATAAAATTACTCACACATGCTAAATTATATCAGGGTTATTTGTCTTTTATGTTTCCCTTCATTTACCTGCACCATAACGTGTTGTGTGCGCATTTCTGAAGACAAGTGGGCTACACTACGAGCTAAAGTTACTACGTGCGATTCCAACCGTTGAAAACGCTTGTTAATACTCTGAAACGTGGAAAATATATTTTTTAAATTACGCCGTCTATTGAGCTTAACAAAATAACTATTGCTGTTAAAAATGAGGTCTTACCTTTATATCTTTCACCTTCTTCTTGTCATCTACCTTCATTTTCCTCTCCCTAAACGGTCGGCTACTCACTGAACTAGGTAGGGACGACAAGCTTCCGTAAGGTCGACGTTTCGCGTTTCGCAAATCCGAGCTAGGGAACCTGTTCCCGGTAAAACGTTTCGCTCCAAGAACCTTCAAAACCTCCGTGTACATGCTTTCTAAACTTTCCAACTGTCTCCTTATAGCGTGGGCATCTGTGGTGTCAATTGTGGTGCTCATGTCATCGTCATCATCTGACGTTTGTTCCGTTTGGCCGTCCAAAACAGATTCTAAGTCTAATCCAGTAGTAGTGGAAGTCATGTCTCCGTTATCATCATGGGGATACAGAATCTGACCTGGGAAGGATCAAGTAAACTTTGCTTAAACATTGTGCAAAATTATGCAATTTAATTTATTTTACATAGTAACCAATTAAATGTCTGGTATAATTTCCGCGTTTACGCTTTAAGAATTTTCGTTTCACTTACTTGCCGTATGTCTGTTTAATTTGACCCCTTTCAGGCCCAGATCTTTTATTAAACGATTGGCGGCCGCAATGGAGGAACTTTTTGATTCTTTAGGCCCTCGAGTCCCTCGACCGTATCGGGCTCCAGAGTTGGAACGATTAACTTTGGCGTTGCCTCTCGGTGATCGGACTCGACTGGAGGAATGACCACCAGCATTCATTGAGGTGCTATCAAGCAAGTCTTGACTGCGATTTTGAACTGATTTTCTGTTTGGTGGAAAAACAATGCGCATTTTTAAAAAAGTGAGATGGACAAGTACAGTTTTTAACAGTTTGACAAAGACACACACCTGGACCCGTTGAGATCAAACTTGCCCAGTAATTTAGGCGACTGGCCCGTTGGGGACGTGGTAGTTGTACGATGAGGCTGAATGGGGCTGACAGTAAGGTCTTCCGCCAAATCGGAATACTCTTCGTCACGCTTTGCTTTCGTATTTGTACTGAGGGAAGGATTTTTATGGGGATGATGATGCACTTGAACGTGGTGCAAGGAAGCGGGAGTGCTAGTAAGGAGACTAGGTCCAGCGACACCTTTAACCGCGCCGGCCATTTTATCCGGAAGATTTGTTGGATCTCCACTGGAAATTGGGGTGCGAAATTTCCCAGATTTTCGAGAGTTCTTTTCAAGCTCCAGAATTTGTCGAATTTCTGGTTCTACGATATCTACCCACTCCGAGTCATTACCTAGCATGCGATAAATAGCAATAGTCGCAAATTAATATAAATTTAAATGCGATATTCACAAAGCTATATAAACAAAGTGCATAATTCAAACAGCGCAAGGTCACGCGAAGTGTGCGTGTTACTATGGGAAGGGACAGTGAATTAAGAAATTAAATACATCCTTTTTCCCACTCGAATATTACACCCATATGACGAACGACGATTCAAAATATTCAAACACTGCAATAAAATAATTCTATGAAAAACCCCTTGGCTCAAACAGCTTTCAGAACTCATGCTGCTCTCTTTTAAAAATTATTTAAATTAAGTGTTTTAAGCTTCGTAAACTACCGTGTATAATTTTTTAAGAGTTTAATTCTAGTGGAGTGGAAGAATATGCAGTTATCCCTGTGGTAAGGTTCAGTAGGGAGCGCATGTTCTATGTAGCATGTCATGTCAATTGCACTGTAAATTGTAATGTCTTTTAGACTAGAGTTCAATTCTGGTGAGCGTTTTATCACGTCGTCGTCGCCATTGCTGTTTTTAATCGACGTTTGGCTGAAAATTCTATCTAACTACCGCCAACTTTGTCTAAGCAATCAAAACTTATCATATTATAATAATACAGTGATCTAGTTCAAAGAATTAACCTATATTTCGCATAAACAATTAGTGTCAGTCAACCGCTCAAACGTTTTCTTTCTGTTCAGTTATATTTTATATTCTACTGGCTTTACGGTAGTTTTACTAGTTATGTTGTTATGACAAGAGGATTTGAGATTCTGTCGAATTAATTTAACATGCAATTTAATGACGCGTTTTAGGGATGGTTTAGTACCTTTTACTATATTGAAAGTTGTAATGCAATCTGGGGATTTTAGTGTCATGTTTTGCATAATTCAATTCCACATTTGTTGAATTTAATATCATTTGCTACAAAAATAAATGTCTGCGTCATTTAATGACTTTCAAAATTATACCTTACGTTGAAATACGTTGGATTTTCGTCCCATTTTGGAGTTGAAAATTGCAATATTTAACGTTTGCAAGAATTCGCAGATGTTAACACCCAATCATCCAAAACTAATCCAAAACTATTTTTTACTTAATTTGGTCGATCAGAAACTATCCTAAAACATTTTCCTCCTTGCTTTCTTTTTATATAATTTTCCTCTATTGGCTATCCCTCTATCCGTACGTTTTACACGGTAATGCAGATATGAATCCTGATATTCCTGATAGGTCGTTTCATAGGTTATTTTGAGGACTAGCTAGTCTAGTTCTACATAATAGTACCTTTACATTTTCACTCTACTCTAGCTTGTTATTACACGTACAGAACATCGTCTTCTACACTTTCCTTCATTACGATTTGCAAAGGAGAGAGGCAGTGCACTATTTACAGCTTTTGTATCTAAAGAAAATCGCTATTTTTATGATGACACCACACACCAAGGCAGACAAGAAATTCAATTGAGTTTTTCACTTGACTTGCGTGTCATACGTTTTCCACATTGTAAAAGTCAACAATACAATACCTGTCAGGTTTACTGGTGATGATGTCAGAAGAAAACAATAAAAATAGGGATCCGAGTTTGAGTAAAATGTATAGAACGTTTCTTTCTAGCTATTTATGTGCAATTTTTTTACAGAAACCAAGAAAAAAAAATCAACACCTACCTGAAGACACATTATCCATCCCATTTTGATGCTGTTCTTCTTTTGGTCTCCCCAGCTCCGTTTCGTTTCCTATCGCTTTGGCTCCCGTTTCGGAAATGCTATTCAGTGGCCTTTTCCCTTGAAGCGCCACGGCGTTCAAACCTGACTCTGAATTCACAATACTGTGTCCATTCTCTACTCTCTGGTAACCACTTCCTTTCGGATTTTCACCTTCACTATCACTACTTGTCCGTTGAATTTGTATTCCTCTCGCACTTCGATTTTTATTATTCCCACTGCTATTGCCACAGCTCTCGCCCGCAGGAAACTGTAAGCAGTCCTGTTGATACGTATTATAAAGTTGCTGTTCACTCGCCACTGACATGGCCAAACTATGCAGGTCTGCGGTGATTTTCTTTAATTGTTGTTCACTCTTGTTGCCGTTGTTCTTGTTCTGGTCCAGAGCTGCTGAAGATGTTGTTGCTGCTTCGAGCAAGTGGTTTGCTGTACTAGAAGGATTTTCCATGGTGCTACTGCTCCCATCCCCATTTTCTCGTTTTTCCCCAGCCAACATCGGAGGCAGACCTAATGATGTGCGGTGGTGGCTTGAAGAAGGATAGTGGTGAGTAGCGTGAGGAATTCCAGAGACTTCCGGTTTCTGAGAGGGAGACCTGGGTGCCAATAGCTGGTCATTGCCAGGCGGATTATTGTTTTGGCTATTACTATTGTTTGGCGTGGGAGCTTGAAAGTGGACCGGTCTACTGTTCTGATTTGGAGGGGAGGTAAGTGTCGCTTCTGCGGCATTCGCACTTGCAGCACCCAGGCGGCCGCCTCCAGCTGAAGAAGAAGCCGAGGTACTACTACTGGGACCAGGTGAAGTAACGCTGAACCGGTTTCGCTGGCCAGCTTCTAACTCCCCAGATAATTGAGTGGGACCAGGAATTTTGCCATTTGCATAGATGGATGAGCGGTTTGGGTCGTCGGTAGAAAACTGAGGAGCCATTAACATGCCACTAATTATGCCATTCTGTTGCTGCTGCTGCTGCTGCTGTTGTTGTTGTTGCGATATATGATGGAGTGTCATTGGCCCGATGCCAGGGGGTAATGCAGGACCACCAGGTTCGCACAGCTTATCTAAGGCTTGCTGTGCCCTTCGAACATGATGCGGGATCATGGACGGGGAAGCGTTTTCATGATGCCCGTAGCTGGGAGGTTGAGCGGGATTCCGATACCCCACGTCTCGAGGACTGGTATTACCGTTTAAGCCTGTAGTCTCCATAATCGGTCTCAACTGGAGGGACTCCTCGGTCAAGTTAGATTTCAGGGTGCTTTGATGAATCGCTTTTCGGAAACTCGTGTTCACATTCTTTCGATCGTTTAACGGCGGACTTTTGAAAGAACCGTTGGCCCCACCCCCACCATTTAGCGCAGATCCTCCATTTTGTAAGGGACTTCCAGATGGAGGATTAGTGTAATACGGGGGCTGCAGGGGACCACCACTAACACCTTCATGGGATCCCAAGTGACTTTGTAATTGGCCGTGTGGGTTCCCACCGTACGATTGGTGAGTATTTGTCTCCACGCGATTCCCACTGTTGCTATTGTTACAATTATTATTAATCACTGGGCTATTATTTAGACCTTTCGACGCTGCCCCAGTGACGTTTGCACTGTTCCCACTACTACTACCACCACCAAAACGATTAGAGATCATGTCTTTGATGTGATTATAAGTCTTCGACGGGAACATTTTCCCTGAGTCTTTGGTCTTATCCAACCCTCCTCTCCCACCACCCGAGGAGTTTAACCCCGTCACTGACTCACCCCCTCCCTCATTCGAATTGATTTTCAAATTTGAACAGTCACTAACACTCGGATTATTATTGCCTGAAGAGTTTTGCAGAAGGGATTTGTGGTTAACCGTTGTTGGGTCTTTCGTGGCCAACATTGGACTTTGGTCTGCGGTACTACACCCAGCGTTACCATAAGATAAACCCATGGTCCCGTTAGGAAGTTGATGATGCTGCTGCTGCTGTTGCTGCTGCGGTGGTGCTCTGCTCGCCAGCATCATACCCGGTTGTTGGTGATGTTGCTGCATTTGCGCCGATTGATGAACTGACAGATTTTGCGGATGATGCAGCTGAGGATGATGATGTTGAACTTGTTGGTGACGATACTCCATTGAATAACTATTACCATTAAGGGGATACTGCATTGCTGATTCACCAGGTGTTTGACCACTATTCCCTGTATTGCCACCAGCAACTGACGAAGAATACTGCGAATGGGTATGCACACGGACGTTCAAGAAATGCGCAGGCAGTTTTACATGAAAGGAAATAAAAAATATTTGCCTGATAAATTATGTTGCTATTTATAGATCAGTTTACTATCATTTTTAAATCGGGGTAAGGGAATAAGCAAGGTTTACGAAGAAACGAGATTTGCTACCGCTGCAGCTGTGTGCAATTATCGTAAATACATGAACGAGACCTGTGCCTAATTTCCTTTATGGAATTTTCCTTTGTTTTCACGCCACAAATATAAATAAACAAAATGTAGGAAATGGGGAAGAGTCTAGACCAGGCGGTCGGTCGACAGACTAGCGAAACCCTACAAGGAGGGCTCCTATCGCGACCCCGTACCAACATAAAAGAATAGCAGGATGCAAGGCCATTCAATAATTTATAATTACAAAGACGGTGTAAAGCTGACAGAGTTCAGGCGAGACTTCCTTCCTTCTTTAAATGCAACAGAAGTTTATAATTTACAATATTGTGTTTTACCCTGCTTTCTATTATCAGATTATTATTACCTTTTACAATTTATCACTTGTGATGATTGTGTGAGACATAAGATGACACCTAGACCAGAGCGTTAGCTACTAGAGTAGTACAAAGGTGCCCTTTTGTACCTTTAGAGCAACAAAGTGGGATCCATTTGTTTTTCTTGTTGTACTACGATGGATGGCTAATTGTTATTGGTAAGAATCATTGTTTTATCCAATGCATACTGCTGTGCAGCAAAATGTGCTAGAGTGTTACTACAACAACTAGCGCAACAATGTCGACGTAAGTAGCGAGTAATCCTTAGAATTCCGGTTTCAGAGAATCTACCCAGAATACTAAAAACGTTCACGCGCTAAAGCTTACTGTAATTTATACGATAGCACGAAGACTGCAAATACGTACATCTATTTAATTTGAAGGAGAGAAAGTTTGCACTTTTTGCTTGAAACTTTTTCGTTGCACAAGAGGTGTATGTATGGTAGCTGACAGGTCGACAGGTGTAATTGACAGAGGTACAGTTGTACTAATTAGTTAGTCAATAAATACGACAAAACTAATCGTCAGTTTTTTTTTAAAGAAAAAGGTAATTCAGCTGAGAGAGTGCCTATAACTCAAATACAACTTAAATTTTACTAACCATTTGGTAGGAACGACCCTGAGAATCGTTACACCCTCCACGGTACACAGCGTTGGTGGAGGAAGAGACTCCAAAGTCGGTAGGTTGTAGTCCATCCTTTGACCTCTGCCAATCTTTTATGGAAGGAGGCGCATTGGCCCTATGGGGGAGCAAACAAGGGTGTCAACATTTTATATGCAATTCGAGTCGTTCAATATATGTCATTTTTGAAATTGGACAATTGCAAAATGATGAATGGTAGAACACTAACGAAGAAACATAATTATTGTATTTAGTGCTCACCCTTGATAAATGATGGTATCCATGCTGTCGGTATTGGAACTTGATAAACTGAGGCTTTGGGAGGCACTTAAATCTGTGAAAGTGTACCCAGCCATTTTTCCTTTGTCGCTGGTACTAGGAAATTGCACTGAAGAGCTGATGTCACCAGGGATATGGTTTTGAGATGGGAGTCCACCTAACTCAGAAATACGGATGCCATCGTGAAGACGGCGGTTTTGCTGATGGGGATGTGTTTTATTGTTTATTGGAGGCAACCTATCTTGTGGAATAGAAGACATAACAAGGGCATGCTGCTCCTGATTGAACGCCTGGGAATTAAAAGTTCACTTATTTCAGATTCTGCGTCTCGCCAAATGGTTAAAGCAGCAGTTTATACAGTTTTTCACGCCACAGCTTAAATTTTTCAAAGCACTTTATGGGCGTCTGATGATACTTCAAATGCACGGTTACAACAATTAACCAAACTGTAAGCACCGTTACCTCAATCAGTTTCTCTAACTCAAAGGCGCTTTCCGACCGTGTGATGGTGGGATTGGAGGAGTTCCAACCAGGATTTTGTTGTTGCGTTAACAATTGATATTGCAATTCTTTGGCGCGTTCACTGTCAAGCGTCCACTAAAAACAACACAGAAAAACATCCAACATGGCGTCAGCTACTGATTACGATTAAACTTAAAAATATTAACTTCTCGCGCGTGCAAATACCACCAGAATACTAAAATGCCTCGCCATTCTTACATTTTCTGCTCATCTCAAAAATAAACACACATGAAAATTAAAAGAAAAAACGCTTAAAAGATTTTCATTTAACACAACTTTAACTATCATAGTACGTATTATTTACATTTGTAGAATGCGCTTTTGTTCGGCACAGGAAAGGGAAAAGGGTGGACGCCAGCAGAAGAAAAAAGCATTAAACGCACTACCACGATTATAACTCGCAGTACCTACACACTTCTTGCAAAATAACAGCTATTAATTTAAAGTTTAGTATATATAAACAGTAGTGACGAGGGATTAAGATTAAACGTAAAAAAACGCACCTACATTTTCTGTCGCGTTTAATGACCACGCAAGCATAAGCATATTTAACTACAACACATCAGCGTAAAAAAAAGTACGTTACAACTTGGTATAAAGTTTTAAAATAATAATCCTACTCAACTCTCCTCTACTCCCACTACAAGACACGAGAAGAAAAAGCTTTCATTTTTAAAAAGGAAGAAGGGAAGGGGAAATAGTAGGCAGTTATAGAAGAAACGCAAAACGCAAACGCGAGGTACTGAAAATGTACTTAAAATTTCGCACAACCTCCGCTTTACATGCCTTGTCTGAAGTAAACAAAGTGTGTGTATGTGTGTGTTTGTGTCGTCGACTGCAACTGCCAAAGCCGTGTTCGTCTTTTTTGCTGTGCGCGCATCTGTCACAAAAGTTTGCACTTTAATTATCAAACCAGTTTGACGTGAAGAAGAAGAAGAGAGAAGAGCAACAACAGAGCAGCAGCATCAGCATGGCAGAGAGGAAGAGCGGAAAGGGGCGAGAAATTTCAGATTTTAAAATTTTAAAAAGTAGGTTTTTACACAAAGAATGTTTTAATTCCGTTGTTAATTTTATTATTGTACAGGGGGAATGGTGGGGATAATTAAAGGTAATTATAACTACGAACAATTTCACTTTGCCCTTCCGGTTTTTATGTTTTGCCCCTTTTCTGTGTTTGAAATGAAGACGTGTGTACACATAATAGGGAAAACTTGGAGTTCTTTAATGTGGCAATTCAATTCAACCTAACTGTATTCTGTATTTTACAACGGTCGTAAAAGCACGCACATGCCTTTAACTGTTGAATGTAAGAATGTAAGTTGTAATTATAACATTAAAGCTTTTAACAAGAGGCTTCTCCTCTCCTCTAGCAATAACAATTATTGTTAGCCTTCAATTGTCAATATCGTCAACCGTGGGGGATTTCATAAATATATCACTTGTAATTTACAATCATAAAAGCATGTATTGTGGATCTCAATTTGTGACAAACTGATATAACAACTAACTACTAATGATAACGGATTCATAGAAATATTCTGCGAATGGCTTGTTGCTACGGTAATAAACTGCCCCTTTCAAAGAAAGTTTTTAGCTTTAAAACGTTGTACCCTGACCCCTCCGGTAACCTCTTCCTTGGGATTCACCTCAGACTGGTTTTAACTTAAAAGCTTTTAAACGTTTTTAGTTTTATATTTTCAGTGTTTATTCATGTGGTCTTCAAAATATGCTGCAGTGTGCGACGTTAGTAACGTTTTTTACGAGAACAACAAATTCAGAACTTACAGATCTCCGTTCATCCTTCCATGCCAAGTGCTTTGTGGACTTTTTATTCTGAAACTTTTTGATGTACTCCGATGTTAAGAGGGTGGTAGTTTGTGCCGGCGGTATCGGTGGAATATCCGAGCCAGACAACGATTCGTTTGTTGATAAGAGATCCCCTGCATTAGACTGGGGGTCTAGAGATGTCCCATTAGAGAGGAATTTATTATGACGAGATTGTCCAAGATGGATACCATTCGTCTTGGTCTCCTTTACAATCTGTTCGCACAAAAATTCAAAATCAGTGTCTTTGCTACAGACACACGTGTGGTAGTAATTATTTTTCGATTGAGAGCAAAGGGCATGTTTTCTGGAATGGATATTCTCAAAACCTAGTAAAAGATCCCTTCAACCTAATTGCCTCTAGGTAGACTTTCTGCGTTTAAACGTAAACACACCTGCTGTATGACATATTACTACCAAGTTAAGTTCTAGTTTATAGTTTGACATCAAAACCTGTAGGTGACAGGACATGCTGATAGTAGACTACTACACTACTAGACCACTCCCTACTTACCCATCCCTAATCATCCCCCTTGTTAGTAGATTTCCCTGTTTGGTTGTACTTTTATCGATTAATCATTTCCTTCGTTTACCCTTTTCGATAAGATACGCTCTTAATAATACAAACACCTTTTAATGCCTACACTATTTCCCACGGTGTATTATGATTTCCTTCTTACAAGGTACACCGTAGCAGCATTTCATGCTTTCGCAGCAAACATTTTACGATTTTCGAGGGGATGGCCACGCTAACGTAGCTCATTACACAATTGCTCACATTTGAAAAAAAATCACGACTGACTTTTCCCAATTCTGTGCTGACTTACAGGAAATTTGGCGGAGTGAATCTGATACGAATCAAAAGAATCGGGTCCAGGTTGTGTGACAACTGGTCCCTGGGTTGTCCCAATTTGTCCGTAGATTCTAACTTCACTAGTTGACCCTGGCGGATTTCTGTAGGGCGGTGGACCACTATAAGTATACTGCTTCGGGTTGGAGGAGTAATGTGACGACAATTGTGGAGGGTAATCACCCCCGTTTACTCCGTTGGTATATTGCGGGTTAATGTTACCAGAACCCGTCGCAGCATTGAAGGAGCCACTGTTTCTTTGCTGTTGGTTATGGACGGCGTAGGAAACAGGCAGTTCAGCCAGGTCTTCTAACGGGTGTCGAAGGATGGGCGGTTTGTTGTGGGGAGTACTAAACGACGCGGCATGGGGAACAGTGTCACTGCTCAGATCTGCAAGAAAAAATAAAAAATATGTTAAGTCAAGCTTCAAAGAAAAAAAAGCGTGGTACCCCAATAAATAGCATGATTCATCTCTGGGATGCGAAATAGTTTTATAATTGAGCATTTTGACGAAATGTAAGCTGCATTTCTATTTTTGGCAGTTACCACCATTTTCCACACTTTTATACAGATTGTGTACTAATTACTACTCATGTCATAATACTATAATACTCCCTACAAAGTGAAGAAAAAAAACAGAACAGAAATGCCAAGGGCAAGTGATGTTCGTATACAGTTTACATGTAGTAGCGCCATACTTTATCCTAGATTTATTAGACGGGGTGCGCACTAAAAAACAAAATTACACTTGGAGCGTACAAGAAAATGAATTTTGTTGGCACGACTTTCATATTCTGAATGCAAATTTTTGAAAGGCAGACAAAATTTCAAGTTGCTTCAGGATTTGCAGGTAAATAATTGAGAATTTAGGGCTCTCGCTCCTTTTTACAAGTTAAGGACCCTTACAAAACCCCTGTAAAATGAGGGCCCTGAAAATGTCAATCTTTTCAACAAATTCAATAGGAGATGGATTAACTTGGTACAAGTGGTGCGCCAGTCAGTTGACACTACCGTGGTAACCATTTCTTGAGGTTTTTTGGTAAATTTTTAAATCCGCGTGAGAGGTATCGTGCCTGATTACGCGATAATTTGGTAAAAAAATCCTCAAGGGAAGCGAAAAAATATTTCGTGCAAGTTTCATGCAACCAGAGAGAGAGAGAGAGAGCGTTAGCGTTGATGAGAAGAATGTGTATAAAGCCCGTCCTTAATGCGATAAAAGTTTAAGGCGTTTTTGCTTCAATTATTTTTTAACCACCTGTTCCATTGAAATTGTTGCTATCGGCATTGCCATTATTATTACTGGTACTATTCGTCAGACTCAAGCTACGCCGCAGCCTTGACTCCTGCTTCACTTTCCTGGGTGTTGTGTACATTTTTCCTCCTCCCTGCCACCTCTTGATTCTTGTCTCGACTGCCGTCGTCGTCGTCGACGTCGTAGCGCTGAACAAAAATCTTTTTTAGCTTGCTTCGATGCACATAATGCCATATCTTTCCTTTTCTATACCCTCATTCCCTCTGTCAAGTCAAATTTCACCACCCACGCAATAAACTCACTATCCTCTTGTGCTCAATGTCAAATCCATTCCTCGGAGGAGCCAAAAAAAACCAGCAGGTTGATAATGATCATTTAATCACTTTTGCCCATCATCCGTTTATGGGAGCACTTTCTCTTGTTTTTTCGCTATTTTATCTCTCTGTTCACTCAACCGATTCGGGGAAAACCCAGGGTGTAATTTTTCATCTTTCGTACAAGTACGTTATATATATTCATCCAGCCAGTCAAACCGCAACCTCACATGTTCAACGGGCCATCACTTTTAAAATAGATCTCATCTCTACAGTCATTTTCTTGTATCCATTTGCCCGTTTCTAATCATAGTTTTTGTACCGCGCAGGTAGGTATAGATATAGACATGAAGTCATTCAACGATGTCAACAGCACTGCACAGGAAAATGACGCAGGTGCGAGTTCACTCTCACAGGCACAAAGTCAACTTGTTACACACTTCGTTCCTATTTTTTTATACGTTGGTTGTTAATAAAAATGTGATCTTCATACAAAGGGACATTAAACGATGTCGTACAGGGATTAAGCGTTACTTGTCCGTTCCGTACTTTGCGTAGACGTACCTACTGGCTGAAACTATGAAGTTTAATACGTATTATTTTTGAAGGCATCATTATCATCGTCATCGTCATCATCATCACCGCTTTCGTGTCGTTCTAATCGCCCTAAATTATGCCGAGAGAGATGGATTCGCATAATAACCGGTAAACCGTGCAAAATCCTTGGTAACCGGATTTAGAACGCCACCAAATCGCATTGCTTACGCTCCAGAACAAATTAAAATAATAAATGGCAGCGGTATACCTACGTGGCAAACCTACGGAGCACAACAAAGGAGCCATAGGACTCACATGTCTGCACAATTTCTGGAACAGCGTCGTCGCCGCTGCGTGTCTACCTTATTAGTGTACACTTCTGTGTACAAATTCTGCAATACGATGGACACGTTTTAAATTGTTCTGTTACCCCCTGCAGGGGATTGACCTTTGTCCAACCCTACAACTTTCATGCCACAGCTCTTTAACCATCAGGTGACGACACTCTATTCCGATGGACGAAAGAAAATGAAATTTCCAAATAAAATTGCTTTTTCTGATTGGAAATTATGGTGCTCGTTCGTTTCATTCACCAAGGCCGGACGGACAGACACACATCATCGTCATCATCATCATGATCCTGATCACAGGGCGTTTTAGAAAGGTTACACGCTGTCGTCGTAAACCTTATTAAGAAGTTACACCTTAAATAACTCGCAACATTCCTTGCAGAGAAAAAAATCCATATTTGCATTTGCAAACAAGTTGCTGCAAACTCCACTCTGCAGAGCTCGTCTCTAAGCTCCCCTTTTTTGATTCCGCGTGTGCTCCAACAACGACGCTCTGGTAATGAAAAATATCACAGATCTCCACTCTCTGCCCATCTATCTGTAAGTCACGTAAAGCGAGGTGATGCGTCATGTAAATCTCTCTCTGTGTGTGCGCTTGTGCTCACCAGCTCAAGAATCAAGAAACCACTCGAGGAAATTTACGACTTGATATAGACCATCGGAGATAAACGTGCACGCTGGTAATTTTACGACAAGTCCCATGTTACTGGTCTGCTCAGAAGACACCGCACTTCCTTTAGTATGTAGGTAGCTTCTCATAACAGTTTACACGAGTCGGGTCGGAGTATACCATCTACGCTCTGTTGTGTTGACATTGTTACAACCACGTCGCGTCGTAGAATCTTGAAAAGAAGGGAGAGTTGATAATATTCTTGCTGTCTCTCATTAAAAATTAGCAATTGAGCTAATAAATCAGAGGGATGGTGTACGTGTGCGAGTAAACACGCAGTTTATTGGACGCACGATCAAATTAATTGGCATGCAAAAAGTGTATCGTCGACGAGGATGACGATGATGATGATGGTGAAGTTGATGTCGTGTCTATTTTCTTTTATTTTACGACCAGCTGGGGAGTACATTGGCATTTGGCACCTAACCTAGATTGGCGTTTCCGGCCGTTTCGTATAGGTAGTACCCACGTGGGATAAAATTCGTAGAGATTGGAGGAATGCTCTCATTTTTGTAAGAGGTAAAAATATGGCCAATTTTGTATGAATGAGGTGTAACGTGGGTTTTCCAACGCGTCAACATATTTCATCGACACCGCACACCACCACTGATAGCGACAACTTTTGGGTGTCGTAGCACTGGGCACTGGATTTATGGCAAGGAATTTAATTGGTAATCTCGACTTGTCTTGGGGGCACCTACCACTATCCGCACTTCCAACGTTATAGCTAGCAGGTGAGATATTTTGAGGTGATGATGACGAAAAGTTAAATAAGTTTCTGAAAACACAGGTTTTTCGCCAGTGGTCAACACAACCGACCCACTACACGGTTCGAAGCGGACTACTCGATGAGATAAGCTATAAATTCCCTGTGCCTCCCAATCAGCCACGTTGTATATATTCAACGTCGTCGTTGTCGTCTTTGTCGTCAGTGCAGGTGCTTTCAGTTTCAACCACGGTTGTCTTCCTACTTATTACACACAAATGCAGCACCAAACACGAAACCACAAAAGCCGTGATCCTGCTTTTATCCTGCATTCTCCTTTGAATTTCGACTTGAGGAGGAATGCACACAGGAATGAATTATGTCAACATCTCACCACCAAAATTACCACAAAATCTGCAAAGCGACATGTAGTAATCAAGTCAACAATCGAGATTTTTCTCCTACTTCACCAGTGACTGACTCAAGTGAACTAAGGCGACATAACTACAGGACTACGAGATATATTATTGCCTGCTTCCCTCTATACTTGCTGCTTGTTTGCCTGTCATTTCTCACAGTTTGCTTGTGAAAGAAAGAAAATCTTTTGAGAAGAAGTGTTGTTATTTGGCACCTTGAGAAAAACCGCAACTTTTTTGAAGGAGACAAGAAACCTCTGAGTGTGTATGTGTGTGTGTGCGTCATAGAAGATAAGAAATGATGACATTATTGTTGTCTTTATCATTGTTATCGGCGATAACAAGAGTGTTGTAAAAGCAAGCGGGTAGTACGGAGACAAGGAGATGGAAAAATGTAGATGTCTCACTGTACCCCATGCAGACATGCAGGATAACAAAATGTAGATGGTGGCATATATGCATTTCCATACCACGCACAAGGACGATTACTGTCTCAAGGTCAAATAATGGAAGGACAGCGTTGCTGCCAGTGTGGCGCTCACGCACACACAAATTACCTGGTTTTCATCGAATTTGCACAGATGCCTACCAATTATGTAGCGGGTGCGGTGTTTGTATATTTAAAAAATGCGTTTTTTATATTTTGGGTACTTGAAGGGCTGGTTAAGGCGCCAGGTACCATATCCTTATGGAAGAGTAGTTCGTTGTTGACTCTACAGGAAACTTTAAATCTCCTTTTGTTTTGGAGGCAGTGCGGCCGGAGCAGCAAACGGCCACCTGTGCACAACAGTAAAATATCATGCCCACCTCAGCTGAAAGTACCTTTATGTGCAAATAAATGGATTGTATCCTGTTCTTCCTTACAACCAGCAACAAACTGCAAAGCCTTCTCACAGTCAGGCGCAGTGTACAGAGGGAAAAAATTAAATTTAAAATAAAAGCGAGATGACATGGGTGTCGCGGCGTTTTTTAAAAAGATTCTTCTTTCATTGAAAACAAGTCGTGAAAAATGGTTGATGAGAACGAGAACACATTGTGAGTCCAAGCTAATGTGGGCAAGTGGAGGAGATAGAGAAGATGCAACAAAAAGCAACACATACTACAATGTCTTTGAACAGACCAGGTAATTTCTGGCTTTGTTATTTTAACAGCCTTTGCTGTCGTGTCGCCGTTTTTCTGCTCAATATAAATTTGCCGACGACGACGAGATTTCACGAGTACCGTACAAATTCTGGCTAATGCCAGGCCTGGAACAGGGGATTTCGGGAAAACAAGCTCGTTATCAACGTCAAGTCAAATGCTACTTTTATACTTGTCTCCACTCACAAATAATGTTCGAAATTATTATTGGTAACTTCGACGCCGGCATTTGAATATTACTAACCAAATACGTATTTTCTTAGTTAGGTTTTTTAAAAAGGTAAAATATTTGATTTACGATACAGATTCAGGTACATTAACCGTTGCTTTTCAAAATCTATTGCTCCCACTACTGATTTTTTTCAATCTCATTTTTTAACCATTCGATTGGTTTAGTAATATTTCTGCTAATTACACTATTAGAAAGGGAGAAACCCCTTGCGCTTTGTAACAAGCTCGCGGCAACCATTAAAAGTTTTACGGTGACCCTACATGTCCCCCTCTGTACGCATGCCGCATACATAATGCATAATACATGAAACATGACAGAAAAGAGCGTCCCATCACAACAGCTAATAATGTATATTAACCGTAATGTACATTTCATTTCACACCAAGAAAACGACATTTCCACTGCGATTAAAATTGACAAATTCACGCAAAAATAATATCCTC